>MOOZ01002027.1:342708-353728 GCA_002930495.1 Cecropterus lyciades
GGCAGGTCAAGAATGTTGGGGGAGGGGGTATCTCACATTAGTAGTGGACGTAAAATTACAAATAAAAGGTTTTATGTAGGGGGGGCAGCTGCCCCCCCCCTGCCCGTACCTGGCTTCCCCCGTGATAAGAAACGTGTAGCTTATTTACAATATACTAGCTTTATTGTTAGGGAGTGACGTAAGTGACTTTTATAATGATGGAAGACAATGTTCCATTTTTACGAGGACAATGACCATAACCTATTCCCCCTTTATGAACCTGGCAATGTCCGCAATAAGTTTAAAAGTTGGCTTAGTGCCATTAAATGAAGACAAGTTATATACATAGATTCTTTATAAGTTCCGAATATGACAAGAGGGTGCGTTGTGTGCGAGCTTGCAGTCCACCCGATGGTAAGTGGTGTCGGTCATGAACAAATTAAATTAGAACAGGGGTTCTGATCTGAAGTTAATTACAGATGCGCTGCTATCTCTGAGGATGATGTTTGCATCTTATGAAAGTGAGCCGGCAACTACATCCTTCCTTCGCACTGCTAGAAAGAGTTGTAGCGGTGATACCTTCACGTTCGAACCACACTCGTTCTACCACTATGTTAAATATATAATATTCGTAAATAGTGACCACTGTTTTAAAATTATGTAGAAAAACGCGTGCGCAGCTATGCTATGTTAACACGTCGTGCGATCTTAATTTTGTTGTTTTTTGTATGGAGTAGTAAACGAGCATGCGACCCACCTGATGATAAGTGGCTACTGCCACCCATGGACATCTGTAATCAACCCCAGGTAAGATCAATTTCTCACCTAATGTTAACCACAGATGCGTTACTGCCCCTGAGGACTAAGTTGTTTTTTAATTAACGAAACCCCCATATATTTTCAAAGTTAATAGGAAAATCGGTGTTAATTATTCCAATAAAAGTAGTTTATTAGTATCAAGCATTATAAGGGTTGAATTGTTTCTAATAAATATAAAAACTTATATTTGAATCTTTAACAAAACAGTTATTGAATTGTTATCCTAGACTTATTAAAATAAATAATTATTTAATAAATAAATATGTGAAATAACGAGGACACAAACCACATTAAAATAAGTACTTATAGCTTTACATACTTATCTTACTATTGAGTGAAATTCTCCAGAAATACCTTGTTAACTTTTTGCTTGGAAGCCTGAGCAAATTTGAAATCCCTAAGGGATTAACTAAATTAGCGTAACAACGTCATTTATTAAAAATATGGTCTATTAATTCTGCTGAATTATTACGAGAGTTCAGGAAGTTTTTATATTGCATGGCACTAAAATAGGAGCAGACATTGCACTTGAAGTTAAATGGCCATTTTGGCGTGGGAATTAGTTCTGCCCGCGTCGCAACACGAGCTGAAGCGACGCGGGTAATACGAAGGTACTTGCAATCTAAACCATAGATGAGATCGGATGCAATCAGTCGATAAATCATGATTGTTATCTCCTTCTGTAATATTGCATGTTTCAAATGCAACAGATTTGTTTTCCTTTTTATTTATAAGATCGAAGTAGCAAACAGTACTCGTTTGCTCAGTCTTATAATAGTAAGTGGCCACTACCGCCCATGGACATCTGTAAGTAATTTCATACAGAACAGGGGTTCTATATAAAGTCAATCACCGATGCCTTGCTACTCCAGAAGATTGAGATGGTCGCCTCATATGAAAGCGAACCGGCGAACACACCCTTCCATCGAAACGCAGGAACCGCTTCACGCTGGAAATAGATGTGGCGGTGGTACCTTCCCGGATGAACTTTCTTATTTGACCTCATCACAAACTGCTACGGTGTGTAATTACGTATACTATATGTAATACGCATTACGGATTTCTACATACATACAAAACACACGATTGACGCGAAAAATCGATTATGTGTTTAAGGAAAACCTAATTTCCCAAGCGCACATGTTTCACAAGTAACACAAGCCCCCAAATTAACAGAATACCATCCGATTACGATCCTATACGTTTGATTTGGAACACCGGCGCTAACGAGGCCGATTCGCTCAATTTGACGCGGGATTCGGGCTGTTTGCGCGCGCCCCAAACATCAACATTGACACTGCTTTTATCTAACGTGTATACAATTCTATGTTTACTGAATAGCATCACTAACAATAATAGTCTAATGGTTGAAATTCGGTTTCTCAGTCCACGATTCGAATACCACTGGTATTTCTAAAATCATGTGCGTATTAGAAAATAATGATCACTGCTTTGCGGAAAAAAAAAACATCGTGAAGAAAACTGCACACCTGAGAGTTTGCTAAAAAGTTCTTAAAGATGCGTGAAGTGTGACCACGTTCTGACCAAGTATGAATCTGTATAATTCACACTTGGTTGAACGTTGGACTCTGGTTAAAAACACTATCGATCTGAGAAAAGACCGGCCCAACAGTGAGACATTAATGAGTATCAATAGTTAGTATTGTACGCAGTAGCAGATGTTGTGAAAGGTGGTAGAACGGTCCGATTAAATGAAATGATATATGAAATACGCTAATGCGAGACATATATACTAAGACCTTTCAGATATCCATGCACAAATTCATGGAATTATCGTCTAAAATATAAAATTAGTTTGTAATCTTAGACAACAAAAATATTACTTACTGTGAAAGGACAGAGCGAAAACGAATTGCCTAACGTAACTCGCGGCATAACTATAACAAGCGTCGCGAACAGTACAGAATGAGACATTATTTTTTCTTGTAGAAAACACTTTTTATTTTCCACAAGGGAAAGGAAGTAAAAATAGTTGATCTGAGCGGTAGACCGAGAACATCGATCTCGCCACTGTCGCCCTGCATGACTTGACACAACTGGATACGCTAGAACCTTTTTTTAAAGTAACAAGTCGGTTGAATATCTATAAGAGATTATATGATCCGAGAAAAGGATCATACTATCTAGTATCACGTGCATGTAATAACTATACTATATTTTATGAGATTGATTAAAATGTATATAAAAGTAGCTGCATGCTCTTTTGCAGTTTACCTGATTGATGGTCAGTGCCGCCGATGGATGTAAGCAACTTCATGTATTACACGGGTTCTGTCTGTAGTCAGTCACAGATGCGTTGCTACTCCTGAGGGCTAAGATGATCGCTTCGTGTGAAAGTGAGCTGAAATTTTCATATCCACCGAATTGCAGTTAGAACTGTTTCACGTTAGAAATAGGCGTAACGGTGGTACTATACTCATACCACATTCAAAATCTTAAATTAGTGTCGTTTTTGTCGAGTTTGAATTTAATATTGAAATAATACAACACTCATATTACAAAACGTATTAACTTAGGATAGCGATCGGGTATAGCCAAAAAGCTTAATTTACCGCATAATTTAGAAGAGAGAGTTTTCATCTTTAAGCTTCATGTGAATGAAGACTAAAATTTATGGCTAATGATTTTTTTTTTATTTCACTGTATCATTGTGCAAAGATAACAGAACACCTAAATAACGAAACAGAGCCAAATGGTTGAAAAACAATACTGTAAGTCGGACATACGGAAAGATGACAGACGGTCCGGCCGAAATAACAAGAAAACGTTACACAAAGAATTTCAATCGACTGAGCAACACTACCGAAATACAGGACCAACAGAATGTTCACACCGCTCAGTAATCGAACTCTTAAACGGTATACTTTCCTGACGAAGTACGTAAAACACGCGCACAGTATAGTAATGTAAGCAGTATTACGTCTCAGCAGTGTCGTTGAATTAGTTACCGATGGTTTCTCGGCACAAAGAAGTTGCGCAATAGGACTACTACTTGTTGATTTCGTTTAATGCTTGGGCGGATGGCGGCAGCGCACCGTTCGCGTCCGTCCGACCGAGCGCAAACGTAGCACCCATGCGACTGTGGATATACTGAGACAGACCGAGATTCCACGGCGCGCCGCTTCGGCCCGTTTGTATGAAGACGTAACACTAATGGACAATTCGATAGACATTCTACACGATAAACTATCAGTATTTAAATGTAAAATTAACAAAGTCTTGAACCCTGTCCCTGTCATATATGATGAATGACTATATAAACATATATGTATATATGTCTGATTTATGTAAGTATGTAACACATAATTACAAATGAGTCGCACATTTACATTCTTTTTTAATATTATAAATTGTCACTTAGTTATATTTTTGCACATTATTAAGTTAGCTGTACTTATCTATAATAAAGATAACACGTTTATCATATTTATGGCCATATATGTACAATAATTTGTCAAATATGTAATCTAGTTGATAAGTCTAAATAAATAAATACTGCATACTTTACTATACTGTGACACGGGCGTGATAACCGGGCACGTGACTCGAATGCTCACAGTTATGTCAGATGTTATTGTGTTGATAAGGAAGGAAGATTTGTAGTAAGTATCGGATTGCGAATTGGGTTCGTCTTGGCAGCACAGGCTCAGGTTACTCTGTAATCGAGCGATTGGTGAAAGTATTATTGAGTACTGATAAATACATATCTATTATCGTTTGAAAGACCACCCTCGTGGTCCAGCGGTCACCTAGTCTATCACGCAGAAGGCTTCGGGTTTAATTTTCGGATAGCCAAATATGTTCGACTTTACACCGACATCAAATAAAGTTTTTATATAATAATAATAGTAATGCTTATTGTACTGTTCTCTAAAATGTATCCACTGATTAGAAATTAATCAAAGAAAATTAACCGTGTCCGTAGCAACAGTCCCAATAAACTAAACAATTAAAATAATTAATTTACGTGATTGATTAAATAAGAAAACATTATTTATAAAATTTGTCGAGAAAGAATACAAGAGAAAAAGAACAAAAAAGCGAGTTTATCAACATATTAAAAGAACAAATACTTACTTATGGAAACTCCGAATCTTCGGATACGTGATTGAATTTGAAACTTTGCGCACAAAGAAATAGTCGAGATAACGTGACGCTGTAATCAGAGCCTCCCGTGGACACGTGACTGGTGTGTTTGATGGTGCTATAAGTATCTTACGAGAATATTACGTAAAGAAAATATTATAGTAGCAATATCTGATTTCAGGCTAATATTATCGGAATTAATACATTCTGCTTCGGCGTGACTCTATGTAACTAGGTCGAAATATATATATACATAGGTGACCCGGCAAACGTTGTTTTGCCATATAAATGATTAAATTACTAAAATGGTCATTAAAATTAGGGGTTGGTGATAAAAGGGTAAAAATTTAGGCATGTATGTATTTTTAATGCCACATTATAGAAAACTAAAATCAAAAACTTTTGTCCAAAAATTAAAAAAAAAATGTTAAGGGTGAACAACCCTCATCACTTAGGGGTATGAAAAATAGATAGTAGCCGATTCTCAGACGTACTGAATATGCATATAAAATTTGGTAAAAATCGGTAAAGCCATTTCAGAGGAGTAACGTAACTAACATTGTGACATAAGATTTTTATACATATAAGATATATATAGGCATATGTATATAATGGCAGTTACTAAATTAAAACTGGGTATCGTGAGTAACCGTTATATAACATATAACTAGTAACATTGTAAAAAACATTAAAACGAAAATCCCGACTGCTAAAGACGACTGTCTTGTTTATAATGGTATATTTAACTTTACGCTTTATATGACTTTTTGTCAAAGTACTCAAGTAAAAGTATTATAATATATATATCCTTAGAATGATCTATTTACTAGCCTTCATTCGATAACCATATCTAGGCGATATAATTAAAAATGATATAGCCTATGTCACTGCAAACTGATATGTCATACGTCACCATCCGTCAAGCCGTTTAGGCTGTAGCGCGAGCCAAAGAAATGGACAGACAAACAAACATACATATGCTCGAAAAACATTACCCTCCTTCTAAGGCAGTCGGGTAATTACAAAACGAACTTGCTGTATTGGCGTTAACGCGATACGAAGTTTAGGTTTTTGTTGTAGTGAAAACCGTTCAATGTTAATATCCTATGAAAGAAACGTATACTATTACGTAGCATATAATGGGTTTTACCTATGAAATTGCCGTTTTTCATGAAATAAATGAAACGTATTTTTCTCAATATTTTTTATTTATTAATCAAAGTCACCCATTCAATCAATGCATCTTTGCCGACGCATTGGTAGCTTATTGATGCCCTTCTTGAAGATATCAGCTGGACGGGAGGCAACAAACTCTTCAAAAGCATTTTGTACTGCCTCTAGGGTTGTGAATTGTTTTCCCGCCAAGAAATTATCCATTCTGGAAAAAGTAAAAATCTGTAGGCGCAAGGTCTGGTGACCTGATCTCCCTTGTGAAGCTTAAGAAAGGTTTAGAAACAAGAAACATTGTTAAATGTACTAAGACAAAAACCCTGAACTGAAAACTGCATAAATCGTTTGATTTTATTATTATATGTATTCATATTTTTTTCACGGTTTTTATGATTTTACTTACGCCTGAAAAACATTACCCTCCTTCTGACGTAATCGGTTAAAAAATGTGTTAAAATAAATATACACGTAATAATACGAGATGTTCTAACTGAGTAGTTCCAAGTTACCGGTAGGCTCATCGTTACGATTTACACGGACGATGAATGTGTTGGATGACGCATGTTAACTTTACTATTGCAGAACTTTTAGCAACTACCATCATTAGAGTTAACAGCAAACCCCGTCAGTCAGCGATCGGACAGGCCGACCTAATGTAAACTGGCACGGAATCATTTGTACCTTTGAGATTCATTGCTGGGCATTTGCCTTCCCTAATGAAGGTTTTTGCCAAGTGTCACCAGGCCTGGAATGTGTATTGGTAACCGCAGTGGGTATCAAAAAAAATACGCTTCTTCTGGATTTAATTCCATCTTCTGGATTTTGTCCCTCAGTGGCCTCTTACGACAATCACGGGTATAGAGGAAGTGGTGCTATTAAAAACCAACAAAACGCGAGACAGTCTTTGGTATGATATTCCCAATATTTTTCTTTTTATTATATGATGGCGACTTTACGACAACGGTAATAAAAAATATTCAGCCAATACCAACAAATTGCAATATTTATCACCATAATGAACAAGTGGTTTAATAATAATAAAAGAAACGAATATGCTCGTAATTTTATTAATGGCTATAATATATTTCCAGAAAAGCCGTATTATTGAGTTGTGGCCGTGTATACCGTAGCCTTTTCACGTCAGGGGTATTCGTATCACGTAACGGGTATGATCGGCTCAGTTCGTATCCGATATTAATATTAAGATCAGTAATCAAATCACGATTTTATAAACTAAAGAATACGAGACCGCCTCAGCAGTAACTTTGTTTACATTTCAGGGCATATTAAATCAAAAAGTTGGACAAAGAGATACGCAATATTTTTAGTTTTTTTTTCTGCAAAAATCCCATACAATTTACACCAGATAAAAATTAGTCTATTCTTGATTTGGTAATTTTTTTGATCGAAAATCGAAAGTTTAAGACTTACAGGCTAACAACTATTTTAATAATCCATTATATCGGATTCAATCCTTGCTCAAGGAATCACTAAAAAAACTTATTTTGTAAGTAAGCTTTTTTTAGTATATTGTTTTATAGTTTATCGTAAATATTGATTTATGTTATAATGTGAATACCTATAAAAATATTAACTTACTTAGAATTCAGCTTTAACTTACATAACAAAACATAAAGGCCGACGTTAGAAGCGATTTGTACCGATGTTTATTTATTACCAAAGTAACTAGTCATTGTTATGAACACGTCAAAATTCACTGTTTTGTACAAAACTAAGTAACAAAGCCGGACGCCTTATTAGCGAGTCACAACTCGCAGGAAACAATTACTGCGCGGTGTGCTGAGTGAGGTAGGGTTGTGTTACTGAAAGGGTGAGTTAACTTGTTAAGTCATGTGTTAAGTAAGTCATTTTGGTATAAGTACACCTATTTCTGTTATGAATTAAATAGGAGAAACACTAACACTTATTTTACGTCGATGAATCTAGAACCACGGAAGTTCCTTATACGACATGTATTACGATATAAGAAACATTTTTGGAAAATTCATCCCCAAAGCCAACTAAAATGAAGGCTTGCTTCAAAATAAGCTAATTCTTATTTTCGTACTTACAGATGTATAATGGTGGGCGTTTTTTTTTTTATTTTCTGTCAAAACAGGTTAATCTTTAATAGTACTAAATCGATTTGGATGGATTTTAAGAAAATTTTAAAAAACATTTAAGAAAGTGTAAACTCAAATCATATAAAATTTAATAATTTAATATGTATATGTATGGAACTTGCGACTCTAGTAATTCTAGAATAAGTAGTTGTTCGATAGATTTTAGTATATCACGCGCTCTACATAATAATAAATGGTAGAGTTACAATAGCCGAACTTTCCGGTTGTTACTCTCGTAAATTACTCATTAACTTCAATTAAAACTTTATAAATGCGGAATTGAAACGAACACACGAATTGTAGCCTCATTACAAAGTTCCAGCATTTGTAGATCATTAGTGACTAATATTAGTGAAGGAAGCAGATTGTTATGGTGTTGGCACTTTTTTGTCAGAAATATAATCATCCCCATTGGCGCCAACGTATATTATTGTAATTAATATTAAACAGGCATGATGTAAAAATATCACGTACCAGAGATGTCTACGAGCAATTCCAAAGCTACTATAACGCTCTCCTTGAATAAATATCATATGAAAACAATTTGTCATACGTGAATGGGCGCTTCCCCACCAAAATGATGACACTGGCACCTTAAATAGGAGAAAGTCCCATGAATTAATTCATAAGCCAATAATATATTAAATATGTTATTTTTGACTTTACGTCCAAATATGGCCGAAACGACTTGACTTTTTACAGACAACATTTTTTTAGTTGATTAATTTGTATTTTTATACGATTAAAGTAGCAAACGAGCATTTTACCTGGTGGTTATTAGTCACTACCGTTCGTGGACATCTGTAATTAACTTCGTATAAAACAGGTGTTCTATCTGAAGTCAGTTCCAGACGACTAGTTTGGTCGCGTCATAACTAAGTTAGGTAGCAAAAAAAACGCAAACACTGCTTCTAGAAATAAGTATTTTTAATATAACATCCGAACAGGTTCGATAAATTTATGTTAAGCATTATATTAGAGGGATTCCTAACTTATGTTTTTCTGTTATATACAATACTGATTTCCTCTCACTAAAAAGTTCTTAGGGCGTGATAATAGGAGAAAAACAGTGACGCCTGGATATACAAATTCATTTTATTGCTTAAACTTAAAAAAAACTTTCTTAAAACTTAATGTCTGCTTCATGAAAAGCAAAATAGGGTGGGTTCCGCCCTCCGCCCTTGTAACCGAGAGTCGTAATGGCGCTCAAACTGTGCCACTTGTGTCACTGCACTCGACGCTTTAACTGTTCATTCTCTTGTTGCTTCGCGGACAAGAAATTTTTATCTTAACTTTTGCGAAAATATATCTTTTGGCAAACATTTTGGAGGATATAATTGAAACAGTGTCGCCTATAGTCTCCGTTGTAACTATGAAATGAAGCTATAATATTAACTTCATTAGCTCGGAATACATAAGTTCCTCATAAGTGTTTAAGTATATGTACAGTTAAAATTTACATGCTTTCGGGAAACATCAGTGATATGGAAAATTAATATTTTGAAATTGCAAAATGACATGATTATATTTATATTTTTATGTGCCAACGACTTTACTTAATACATTACAACAAATGTACATAACGTGTCTACTGCATATCAGGTAGACTGATGCATCTCAAAATACAGCCTAGGAATAAACATATCCTCATAATTTATTGCTTTCATATTACCCGGATAAAATTCAAAATGTTATCATTTCCATGATCTAGTATTTCAACTCATCATCAAGTTTATCTATGTTAGTAAATAAATATATATATACAGTAGTAAAAGGAAACGGCTCCTTTTTAGAATTTGGTTAAAAAGTAACCTGTGCCACAAATTCTCTGCTATTTTTTCCATACATGCCAGTTCGAAATCGATCCACACGTTCTCAAATTAGCCTTGAAAGACAAAGACTATGACGGGTCTTCATGTCCCGAGATTCAGTCTCATGAGATATTTATTACAAATCATAAACTCCAAAAACTAAGTCTTAAAACATCAACATTAATATCAGATGCGCAAATATCGGATCCGATCAGATATCCGATATCCGGTACGTGTTAGGAATACCGGATAAAGCCGCTAAACCAACCAGAGTTTGGGAGAATAAAAATTTTACGTCCACACGCAATCGGGACTCATACTGTCTTTACGATTTTACGCATGTGATGTGAATAAGATAGAGGTAATGGACGTAACAAGATATATTTATAGTCTATTGGGATATTCGTCGCTGACTCGTAACGGTACAGTTTAGACGTCATGTCTTATGTAATACTTCCTTTTTACACGCAAATAAAACATTTACAGAGCAATGTGTTGGATAGTTTGAATAAATGTTTTTCATGATTAAATTTAAATGACGTCCACGATCCACGACCCACGTGGTGGAGCGGGCATCATACTGGTCTGACGTGACAGTGGGTTCGATCCCCGGCCAGGCAGACATCTGTATGATGAGCTTAGAATTCTATTCTAGGTCTGGGTGTTTGGTTTTGTTTCCGCCCTAACGCACCCTTAAAACAAGAACATATTTTATTAATATTTCATTTCTTTATGTTTCTAATATAAATTGAAATGATTCCATTATGCTGTCGGATGTGAAGCGGCAGCACAGTAACGTTGTGACGCCAATGTTGCATGATAATGTAGACTATTTATAATAAATACGGTACTCGTGGAAAACAATAGACTTTGTTATGAAAGGACGGACATGTGTACATTATTCATGTTATGCATATAATTCTCATACTGTATACTGTTTTATAACTGCTCAACGCTTAAGTCTACTCAGAGGAGTAATAAAGGAGGCTGTAGAAACGCTTACGTAAATAA
>MOOZ01002027.1:375026-390812 GCA_002930495.1 Cecropterus lyciades
CGTACATGCTCTGCGGCGGGCGCCGCGCGACTGCCTCCGCTGGGCCTCGGGGCCTCGCGGCGGCCGGCAGCGCGCGCCGAGCTTTTTAGGTCCGATAGCCCGCACATGGACGTCAGTCAACAAACCGCGAGCCTCCCGAGTCATTTGCCCATGCTCCGACTGCGTCCACGGACCAATAAATCAACAGATTTACGTCCGAAAATCTGGATACAGAAACATTCGCACGTCTGCGATAATAGTATTTCCGAACCGATAAATTCAACTTTACCTGTGTACAAGGCTTTCTGGTAGTTAATTTGAACACGCCAGACTTTGGATTACCGCAAACAAAATACAACAAAGTTTTCCATCACATTACCTTGCTCGAAGTTTTGTTAAATATTACTTACTACGATGAAGGTCATGGATACTAGTAATGTTTTTGATAGTTGCTAGGTGTAATCACTTAATTTGCTTGCTTCATCCAGAAGTTAATAAATAAATAATTGTGTAACATTATTTTTGATTATCAACTTAATCAATGAGTCAACTAATTAAAACTTAAAATATACTAGTTTTTACATATGCAGGTATATTTCTTCATTTATCGAAATCCCTTTTGTTATAAAGATTAAATCTCTTAAGACATAACCATCCCCTCGAAGCCCTCCCTTTCTACTACACACCTACGTAAGGATTAAAAGTTTTGACCTCAAGGATCTTAATCTAAGTCTTATAGAACGAACGATAAGATCAACCTTAATACTTTTGTAAAGAATACTCAAGCAATCCTTGCGTAGTTTTCTTCTTTTAAAGCTTAGGTCGATGTAGGTTTAGGCTAAGAAACGTGCCGTCGTTCTAAAGTTCCAGATAAGATAGATGTAATAGATAAACCGGCTCCAAAGAGGCCATTACATTCCACAATCTACGTGAGGGACCGTGGGAGCATGGTAAGACCCTTTAAGTGAAAAAAGTTTCTTTAAGCGCCATATAATTCTTCGTGTCTATGTTCCTTGCTGTACGAGGTGCGGCTTTTACGCAGGAGTACTTGAAAGTCCAGCCCTTGGGAGTTTATTTTTTCAACTACTTTGAGCTACTGAATTTTCACATGAGCCTGCAAAGCGTGCAATGTATGCATTTTTATTTTATCTTGCATTAGTTTATATCTGCGTTGTGTACAGGTAATTTACTGAAAGAACAAATGAAAGTAAGGCGATAGGCCACAGATCTTATCGATCTATTCGACAAAGATGAGCTCGTAAATTGGATTGAAGACCTGGAGCTAAATGTAAACAGGAGCACATTAGATTAAGAGTCGATTCTGAGGTCGGCCCTAAATGCGTTGTTACCCCTGAGGACTTAGTTGGAACACCTCGAATAAGGGTATCTCCCTTACCAAACCCTTCAAAGCAAAATATAACAGCTCTTTATACTGCTATTATAAGGCGGAAAAAGGTGTGGTAGTTATAATTCTGGAATCGAACCACATAATATTCTATCACTATTAAGTCTAATAAAATATCAGTCACAAATCCAACTTTTATTTCCAAAATTGCAATGTATCTTATACCACAACATTCAATTACCAATGCTATAAGCCTATTGCAATTTGGTTTGGTTATTTTCTTTAAGTCGCAGTTACGTATTCATTGGTAAAAGAAATTAGGTATCCAATACCTCCTAAAGGCAATTTCGGAGTTTAAATGGGTTTTATTCTTAGTGCTCGTTCGAGAATTGATTGCATTGATAAGCTGAGTTCAGGCTCTTTGATTCCCTCGAGTTGCCAGATCATATTAAAACCTTTGTCTGCGAATCAAAAGGAGTATGCAGCCCAAACAGCACTCCGGTGAGCTAGAAAGTCTTGACAATGATTCTTTTCAGAACCTTATTCCTCGTTTTGGGTTAAGTGAAATTAAATTTCCGTTAAGCTCATTGGTAAAGATAAGTTATTGTTAGTGCGTTGAAATTCATAACTTACCTTTTGAGATCATAATGTTATCTCGAAATTTTAGTTTTACGCATTTATTATTATTGATCAAATGGACAAGTACAATATTTTTTAAAATGGAGAAGTAGCAAACGAGCATGCAGTCCACCTGGTAAGTGATAACTGCCTCCTATGGACACCTATAATCAACCCCAAATAAGATTAGGAGTAGGACTAATTTGGAACTCCTCGGATAACAATGTCTCCCTTACCACACCCTTCAGACCAAAACACACCAGCGCATAACACTGCTGTTATTAGGCAGACATAGGTGTGGCGGTGGCTACCGGAGTCAAACCATAGAGGGTTCTACCACCTTCAAAATGTAAAAATAATGTTATAAAATAATCACTGACTTTAATGCCTGTAAGGTTTGTAACTGTTAACTTTACTTAAAAGAAACAAAACTGTGATACGACAATAAAAAAAAAAATATTTATAGAAAAGGAAAACCAAACAATAAAGGGAAATAAAACTGAAAATTTTCTATCTCAAATTGACGGTTGGTTTCATTAACCAAGCACAATGAGGTGAAATATCGGGCATAGACTTCCTTACCGCCTACTGCTGACGCGCGCCCTATAAATTATAAGACAACATGGCGGCCCTCCCTAATTGTATCGAATTCATTTCTCACGCAATGTTTACTCGCTTTTATTGCTTGCTTGTTTTTATAGTGATATTAGACTTCAGGAGTAAACGAGAATATGAAATATTACGGCAATACCTTTTACTTTCTGTGAAATATTGTTAAAAACAAAATCGCAAAATCAATGGTAATCTATCCAAATGCTCTCTTCTAAAAGGTTATAATGTATCATTTTGTCCGTAGGTGTCAATTCCAATATGTTCTATAATAATGGACGACAAGTGAGATATGATTATGAGGAAACTAAACTATATGCGTCTTTGCTATCACTGCTTTCTATTTATTATTATAATATAAAAAATAATCTATTTACAACTATATCTTATTTATAAATTGACATTACACTATACCAGATATCATTCGTTTATCAATATGACAATAAGCAAATAATCATTTTATATTGGCAAAAGGATCAAAATGATTTTTAGAAATATAAAGACCACACCATAACAAACAATCTCTGTAAACTCTGAGAAAATATCTCACGTAAGGCGTGAATATTTCAGAAGTAACAAGCACGGCTTTAGTGCTTCGTCCTGTCCATATTTAAAATCACGTTTTCGGCTGCTACGCTTCGGGCTACGGAGAATACATGTTACGAAGCGAAAAGCTACGAGCGCTACGTAGCTGCGAACGGTGCAGTTACGTAGCTCCAGCCTACGATCCGTAGTCGACGAAGTACACGGAACAGTGATTTCAAACCATCACGTCATATATTGGACAGTTACTATTTCTTGCCTGAAGCTGCTCTTGCGTTTCGAAGGCCTTGCGTTGATGGCCTTCATATAGACAGATGTTCTATACGAAATTTCTTGCTGATGTCGATGAGAGACAGTACTGGTGGTGGACTGGACTGTATGCTTGTTTTCTACTTTCATGTTATTAATAAAAATACTCATTTCCTTTCTATAACCCATAAGGTTGACTTAAATATTACCGAATAGCAAGCAAGCATGCAGTTAATTTCATGGTATATGGTCACACCTGACCTTGGAATTTTGCTATCTACCCTAAATAATTTTGATACCTCTTTGGTTGCACTAATTTCTCAGGTGTGGTGGTAGTGGTGGATGCACTAATTTCTCAGGTAGCGACCTGCAAATTTTGCGTATACATTCGTTTATATTTAATTAACATACATCCACTGTCACATTTGCTGTAACAAGTAGGGGTTGTATATTTAGTATAATTATACGAACGATATTCTCTCTACAAACACACGATGCTTCGTGTGTCCGTTCGCTACGCAAACAAATGTATGAAATGTCTCGTATTATTTTAATGAGTACCGCAATTGTTTCGTGAACGTATACGAAATAATTAGTGGCGCTTGGTCATTAAAGTAATAACTAAAATATATATAAAGCTATATTTTCTAAGCCCTTGTTTTAATTAAAGTGAGTAAATTGAATTATAAAAACAATTGAAACCAAATTCGTATGAATTTGGTTAAATAATTTGATTAAGTCACAATATTTCATATGATAGAAGTTTTGGTTAGAAAGTAAAGATGCCGTAACGAGATACAAGGCATTCGGACCCAGCTTTTAGGTACGGCAACATATCTGTGTTTGCCTAAAGACAACACTTCTGTACTCCGTCGAGGTGATTACTTTTTTTACCGATATAAGTTACTTATAAATTACTATAAATGTTGTGATAATAAACATAATTTTAATAACTAAAATTATTTACATTGTATTTGTGTTCATATTTTAGATCCTTGCGTTACTAAAAAAATCGTTAACACTCTTTTAACATACGTAAATTTTATTAATTACTCGTAAATATGTATCAATCATATAAATTATTATAATCTATGAACTAATTTGTATCAATTTGTTCAAAATTAATACTTTTTCTTATAATGAACGTTATTAATAATAAATATTTTCATAGACTATGTGAAAAGGACAATATACCTTTGTATGAGCGAAATTCTAGGTATAAAAGTTCATATATTAAGAGTGTCACATGTACGAGTTCACTGTCGCAAATGGACATCTCTATGCAAATGCACGTAAAATAGGATTTCTATCTGAAGTCAATCACAGATGCGTTGCTACTCCGGGGAAATAAGATAAATGCCTTATATGCAAGCGATGCATCGGATACTATCGATCGATCGATCATCGATTACTATGGTGATAGCATTTCTACCGAAAGTCAGTTGTCACTACGTCCAACTGACTAACGGAAGTGCAACGAATCTTAGCCAGGAAGTTGAAACATATTTATTTGTTGACTCTGCATCACAACAATGCTACTCACACATCATACACACACACATAATCACACAGCAATAACGTGCTATCTATACACTACGCTACAAAAAAGTGGTAAGACTATTTTTGATTCGTCTCCGGAAGCACCACTGCCACACCTATTTCTGCTTAAAACAGCAATTTTATGCGTTGTTGTGATCTGGTCTGAAGGGTGTGGTAATTGACCTCAGGGGTAGTAACTCATCTGTGGCTAACCTCAGGAAAGACTCTGAACTTCTTTGGGGTTGATTACAGAAGTTCATGGGTGGCAGTGGCCACTTACTGCGATGGACTGCGTGCTTGTTTGCTACTTCCACATACATAAAAAGCACTGCAAGATAGACTTAGATATAACAATGGTGACGTCGCCGTCGAAACACTAATCTGCTACTGTTCCAATTTAACTTTTGAATTGCTGAATTCGAATCTAGATTTACAGAACGAAAAGACACAAAACTCACGATTATTAGTCGTACACAATTGTTGTGTTCAATCTTGCGCATGTTTTTATTAAATTTAAGGTTGCGCTTGTATAGTATAACGTCTTTCATGATAAAATATTTCCTACTGACCTATTACCGGGATCCAGGACAGGGTGGACAAAGCGGAGACAGTCATTCACCGCATCAAAGCGTATGTCGTAATGCAAATTGTGCTCTCCAAATCTTTTATACTCCTCAAGAGGCGCATTCAACATTCGTTCTTGCAAGGCAATGTATTTTCTCTGACCTACATATAATTTAAACAGATCGTTTTTGTGAAGTTCATAGGATAATCTTGTCTACACAAGATAAAAAATTAAGATAAAGATATATTAGATAAATTATTATAAAAGTAAATTCCCGACTACTTAACCTAAGAATAGAATGATAGTACCACAATCACAAAATACATTAATATAGATTGTAAATATAGTTTAAAGAACAATAATGAATTTCAAATGATTCACTACAAAATTATTAATAAGTAGTGGCTAAATTATACTTCGAATACAAATTGTAATATAAAAGTACGTACCATACTACGTTTGTCGCTGCACGCAGCGACAAACGTAGCTATGGTACATTTTTCTTTAATGTTTCTTTACCCTCACTACTAGAACATTACTTTCTGTCTGTATGTATCATTAATTTAAATACTTTATTAATTTTTAGGTAAAAAAAAACTTGATGGCCTTAGAAGCTATTAACTTAAATAAATAAACGAGGAAAAAAGACAACAAATATACTTTCACCATTAGTATGTTTCAAAAAAGTATAATTATTTCCTAAAGATTATGTGTTCAAATAAAAAAAAATAATCACTTTTAGTTTGACGTAAAAGAATAGGGTCGATTACAAGTGAATTAACCTAGAGCTATCGCTTGTTAATTAATCCATCGCTCGAGCTAGAGCTCATTGGACGCTTGCCTCCTCTATGAATTTTAGATCCGTTTTTATAAACTGCAATTAACCCTGTTCATAGAAGTCTGTACAATTATAGTATAGATACTTCCGTGTATAATGGATTCTTGGAGCGAATTTGGATAAACGTAAACTGTAACCTTTTACTACACTGCCGGCTCTTGTAGGGTCAGACATGAACTAGTAACTTGACTTCGGCCAGCATTTAAGTACAGCAAAATAGTACCAGAGTATCTCTTCCGAGTATTGTAAGAGGTGGTTCGAAAGGTGCTAGAGGGGAAGAGAGAGCTTGATCTGCCAAGCCAGCGACCTTAGAAATGACGTAGGAAATCTTGGAGTCCTATACATGGCTCTGAATGAAACTACTAAGGGGGTAAGGATGTAAAAGTCAAACATAACTAGACATCGATCCACGACACCGTGGTACTTTTTAAAGGTTTAATCACACTCAGCAAAAAACTAAACTTACTTAACTTGGAGTATTCTGCTTCCATACACATACGTGTTTGATACTAGATCAAATCACTACAAGACACCTGAGAGAAATAAAAGTGGATGGTTTCCAATCTATCGTCTGATGGCCATTAATCCATCCCCGGAGCTCGCGCGAAAGCTTCGCTCGCTTTATATGAATCTAGATTACATTTTATTAACTTCGTTGCACTTGTTCAAGAAGGATAGTTGAAGATTATCTGGACTATAAAGGAAAGTCTACAGTAAGATAAGCGACGTCGTTACAAAGTTTTAAAAATAAATCTCTTCATCATCATTTCAATTTTTTATAAGATTAAAGTAGCAAACGAGTTTCCACTTGAAGATAAGTGGTCACTGCCGCCCATATCTGTAAGCAACATCAAACAGACCAGGTTTTATTAGAAGCAAATCACAGATATGTAGCTACTGTCGAGGACTAACATCGTAGTCTAATATATAATTGAGCTGGTAACCACACCCTACGAAATACAAAATTGGTTTCAGCTAGAAATAGGTAAGGCGGTGGTACCTCCCTGGTCGAACTTACTCATACTCGTTCTACCACCTAATTATTATAACAGTGTGGTTGGTATGACAAGTATAACCTGTATTTAATAACTTAGTTGCCACCTAAGAGATTGACAACAAAGTAGAAACTGACACACATAGCTTACATTGCAAAATAAGGGACCCAAATCAACCCGCATTGATTAAAGTCCTGCAGTGAAGAATGCTTCAAATATTCTTAGTAGTTGCAACCACTACAAGGGTTCCAAAACCAATTTTATATCTGTTCCATTCAATAAAATTAATATTTATGAAATTAATAAACACAAAATCAATCACAATCAAACTAAGCCCACTACAGGTAAACCTGCCTACCAACATAGCTTCCGCTCATCGTTCAATTAGCATAATTCTCTCACAGACCGATTAACCAGTTAAGTATTCACGACGGTGGCGCTCTCTGGCGAATAAATCGAATTCCATGCAATTACGAGTGTAGAATGTATGTAATTTTATTATTCAGCGCCTCTTCACGCGTTCCTCATTAATTATTATTGGTTCGGAGTTTGTGGGATTATAGTATGATTGTGTAAACGTTTGTATGTCATCTGTAAGATAGAGCTTAATTTTTTGATGTGAAACATCTATAGCCGCACGTAAACCTGATTGTTGGAGTGGCGATCGCCACACCGTATTATTATAGCGCCATCTGTTATACATTTCGGAACTATTAAGTATCGAATAAAACTAAGGGGGCTGCGGTGTTAGTTCGACTTAGTGCGGGGTATTCGGTTCGTAGATGTCGTTATTTTCATTATGCTATATATTTAGTTCCTGTCGCAATCTTGTCTTTTATGCATATCAGTTGTACGAACACAATGCTTCACATCTACCAGGCGTCCCGTGACGGCATTTTTTTTTTAATTAGAAAAATATTTAATGATCCTGTATCTTCCATAACCAGTGCCCTTGGTACAAGTTCATTACTTTTCCTCAAAATAATAACCTTTTTAGTTTTTCGTGGGCGAAAACGTATCGA
The DNA here is from genome assembly GCA_002930495.1 of Cecropterus lyciades. Taxonomy (NCBI): domain Eukaryota; kingdom Metazoa; phylum Arthropoda; class Insecta; order Lepidoptera; family Hesperiidae; genus Cecropterus; species Cecropterus lyciades. The sequence continues at coordinate 383,329 of MOOZ01002027.1, forward strand.
AAAACAATCGTTATGAGGTAACGTAACTAACTCGTGCTAAGAACATAGATCACTTTGAACTATCCGCTTTTATCAGAATCCGTACGGAAAGTAATATTGAATAATTGTAGCTTCGTTTAACTTTGTTTTTGTAGATTTATATTCAACGTTACAAGTGGTAGATTAATCTATCTACCCTACGTCTATTTATTTCTATCTCTACGGTACATTTTTATATTCTGTATTTTAAAGAGATCGAACAGAATAACTAATCCGACCCAATTTTAAGGTTACCTTTGAAGTTTGGAGTTGTGACGTACTTCTATTAACAGCTATGATTTATTAAATCAGTTCCACGCTGGAGGTCACCTTAACTTGTTAATAACAAATTAGCATTAAAACTTCTTTGACTTCGTCAAAGTAAAATTATGGAGTTGCAAATATTACGAAATACCCGACTGCGTCAGAAGGAGGGTAATGTTTTTCGAGCGTATGTATGTTTGTATGTATGTCAATTTCATTGGCACGCGCTACAGCTCAAACGGCTTGTGACGTATGACATATCATTAGAATCGTCTCAGTTTGAAAAATTGATGTAGGCTATGCGATTTTCAAAAATATAATTGATACTTTTAATTGACTATTTTGACAAAAACGCATATAAAGCGTAACATTAAATATATCATTATGAACACAAAAAAATAGTTTTAAGTATTCAGGTTTTTTGTTTTAATATTTTTATCAATGTAATTAGTTTACCTTAATGCTAATAAATTATCAATACATGAAATTTGAAATTCATGGGCATAAATAATAAATTTAAAAGAGTTCCTGTGAAGCGTTTTGGCATGCTATTCGAGACAAATAAAAACCAAAAATTATATAATACTGATCGTGTCATAAATATAAACATACCATACGTAATGGTGACCATAGTGACATGTATATATATATAGATACATTATTATTTTGAGGACTAAAGTTAAAAACGTTTAAAAATAACGTTCAAAATACTGATCAAATAGAATAAAAAAATTTACACCTGAGGTGTAATCAGGGACATGCGGGCAGCAATATTGAAGCAGTTTACTCGAGTCAAAAACTAAATAAAATTATTCAAAAAGAGTAAATTTGTCGAAATAATCTTTGTAATTAGTTTTTATCGCAGCTGCCTTTTTATTGCCGCTTTTTTATTCAACAGGCTAGTAGCAATAACACGCAAACAAACATTTCTGATAATATTGTATGTTTGACCTGACCTTAATTTATAATGTTCAAATTATACAATTTTATGAAACAAATTTAGAAACAATTTTATAATTTTAACCTTATACATTTCTCTTCTCTCTTGGCGGTTACCCAACGCTAGTAACGGACACATTACAAAATTCTATCTGATGTAGGAGAAACGGTTTTCAAAATCGTTGCGACTTTGATTTATGTCGCAGTAAAATCACAGGATCGTATTTTAACGAACTTGAGAGCGAATTCAGAAGATGTACAAGAATTTCATAAAATTGAAAATACTGTTTATGTATCGACTTTTGCTGCGTCGTGCGATGTCGGTCTTGAACGACACCACTGCTTCTCTTGCCGTCTATATCATACTAGGCGAACGAGACGAGCAGCAGCGTGTTCTTGTCTATCATCTACACTTACTCCGTACACAAACTTGCATGCCTCGCGGGGTGACTATTTATTATTAGCCCCCATTAACGAATATAAGGAATTAATAACAATGACGAATAATTTCTAGAAGTGGACTTCCAAAAACTTAGCAAAATATTGCGGTCAACGCCTGGCAGATATGAAACATCATATTTGTACGAGTAATATGCATAAAAGACAATATTGCGACAGGAACTAAATATATAACATAATGAAAGTAACGCTACGTACGAACAGTACCCCGCACTAAAATAAATATAATGTGACGATCGCCATGCAAAATATCAGGTTAACGTGCGTCTATAGATGTTTGAAATCATTAATGTAACCAACATTTTTCATATAAACTATCATTATGGAATTGCCTATGTCCTTGAATACCAGTGACTAAAACATCACATTCGACAAATTGTATGCTAGTTCGCTAAACTAATTTGTGTGTTGAGGGTGCCATGTATACACTCCAAAACACTCCAAAACCAAATTCAGATGGCTGTCTTCACGGAAATCGAAACCGTAACCCACTGAGTTTCAGACCGGTATGGTGACCGCTTCGACACGTGGGTTCTCAAGGACCAATTCCAATATTCACATTTGAATCTTGATTACTAACGTTCACATATTTGTATATAGGTAAACGTCGACATTACAATGTACACGGCAGTATTTAGCGAGCAAATATTTACCCGTTGATGATGCTCGGGCCGCCTCTCCACTTGTAGAGCACTGCTATAATATTATGACTCTTTAAATGTGGGTCGCGCAAATTATTCGTATTATTAGCTCTGCTGTGCCTATTTAATACATATAAGAGGTTTTAAGAACTGTTCTAGAAAGCATTTACTTAATTAAACTCCAGTTAATTAAAATGTTAAAGTATTGGTAAAGTTATGGAATTATACACCGACTGCGTCAGTAGAAGGGTATTAATTTTCGAGGGTGTTATATATGTATGTATATTATTGTATTTATGTATCAGTGAGTATGAGTATGTCCATTTCGAAACGGCTTGACGGATTGTAATATATTCCCATCATTGGAATCGTCTTAGATGTCGAAGTGATAGAGGTTAGATAATTTTTAAACATGGAGCCTTCGAACAGAAATAAGAGGGGGAAGGGACGATTTTTTTATAATAACAATTCTCTTTATTATAATAACAAACGTAGCCTCACATACCTACATATAATAACAAAAACAACCAGACCTACACTATTACTTTCTGTTTCGATTGTAGGTATGTCAAGTTAAATGCTTAATCCAGGTATAAACTGGTATTCAAATTGACTGCGTGTTTCTTTCCAGCAACTATTAAATAAATAAACAAATATTCAAATTTAAATACTCGCAAGAGGATGAAAAGGTGTAAGACTTCCTTTGAACGCAGCGCTTCTGCATAAGAAGTGACGAATGGGTTTAATATCGCTAACATCGTCCCCGTTAAACGCGCTCCATTTGTTTGCATTATGCAAAAATAATGCCGTATTAAAGCTAAAATACGGAATATGCTTTTGATTAATAACACTTTAGCAAAATTACATAAATATTTCCATAGTTAGTCGGTAGCCGTATGTATACACATGTTTCTGCCTTATAAGCAGTGTTCTTAGTCTTCCGGGTGTGATATCTATGAATATAAAATAATTTTGCCAAAAGCGAAGTAGCAGAAGTTTTGTTTTTTTTACTCAAGACTATTGTCTATGTATAATGAGTATGAGACTAAAGATATTTTCAACAAAAGGTTTTGATTGCCATGAGTTAGATACTTTAAATACAGTAAACATATCTAGTATCGTCAAGTTACGGTTCTCTCTTAATGGACATATCGGCATTTTGGTAAGCCAAATACAAAAAAAGATAAAATGTCTGGTTAACTTGCCGATGCTTTGCAGTTTACAGTAATACGATTAAGAATAAGCATATTATTTCCGACTATTTAAAAACGCCTCCATTCAACTGTATTTTTAAGGCTATTTCAGTTATATGCGTTTAACGTTGAGTAACATCATCGAGTTACAAATTTATTACTACAAATTCGACCGTAATTAAACCCAAAGAATTTTTTTTTTTCTACTACAAATTTTTATACGTATTCTCCTCTGTACATTAATTTTAAGATTTTTTTCAAGTTGTCATTTTAGGGAAATGAGATTTAATTAAGTAAGTTGCATTTAAAAGCAATAATGCGTTATTTGACATACACATCTGACATATGACAATGTCAGCAACATATTTAAATTGTCAGTAATGTATACAATGTTTTATTTAATTTAACTAAATATATGTATTTGTAATTATTGTACATAAATATTATGTTTCTGAATTCCTTTTCCGCATGAACTGTATGGATTGTACATAGTACATAGTCTCGAAGTCGGCGCTCAATATACTTCGCTAGATCGCGACGACGAAACTATGTTCTACGAGTATCGAACGCCGACTTCGGGATTATGTACTATGTGCAATCCGAATCGAATCGGTACAAGCTGAGTTATCCTTAATTATCTAAAAACCAAAGGGGTGATTGTGGTTTCCAATCCATATCCGAAGTGTTTACTATCGGATCACATCTATGTTCATGAAAAAAAGTTCCGCAAATTGAAAGAAAAAAAAATTGAAATCGGTCCAGAAATACTCAAGTAAATCAAGACTATAAGAAAGCATGTTTTTTCAATTTTCCGGAAAAACCGCTGAAAATTTTTCAATTTCCTTAAAGTGGGACCCCCTGTGAAACTAGCCGCATACAATACGTTTGAATTGTTTCGGAGGGTAGCGGCATCACGGAGTTAAGCCCGAACATACATAAAAAATATATGTATACACGACGAATAGATAACCTCTTTCCTTTGGGAAGTCGATTAAAAAAGGGAACGCCTAAAAAATAGCAAACTTTTAATGGCGTATATGAGGTTTACTATGAATTTTATATCCGTGTGGTTTAATTACTTTTTATAAGTAGTAGTAGTAGTAGTTGATCACTTTTTATAACTAGTAATATTTATAACTAAGCGTGCAGGCACTGATAACTAAGGTAATAAAGCATAAAATCAATTACTGCACTTAACCGAGCTTACAGGTAAACCAGTTACGTCTTCACGCTTCATTTATTCATTCATTGGGTGGATACACTTAGCATAATCCGGATATATCCGGAACACGCACGAATTAACCGGATATACAGCCCACATTAGCTCCCTCGCAGTCTCTGTGAATTGAATTTAGTCAGATTTATCACACTTTCCTTTTATGGAATAAATTGAAATATCAATTGAGTATGCAGTCCAGCTGGTAGTAAGTGGTCGCTCGCACTTATGTACATCTGTAATCAAATATGCTTTGAGTTCTACCAAGTGTTCGTTAGCAATACTTTGTTCCACCGAGGAACTAAGATGGAATCATCGTAGTCGTCAGCTGTTCATCAGTCTCAGTCCACTGCTACGAGTAGACATAGGCTTCTCTTAAGACGAGCTACTGAGCCCGATGTTCGATTCTCCTCGTCCAGTTACTTTAGGTAATCAGGCGTAAAATCAGGTTTTTTTTTTTTTTTATAGTATGGAAGTAGCAAACGAGCATGCAGCCCACCTGATGGTAAGTGGCTACTGCAGCCCATGGACATCTATAATCAACCCTAGATAAGATCAAAGATCTCCCTTACCACACCCTTCAGACTAGAACACAGCAGCGCTACACTGCTGTTATTAGGCAGAAATAGGTGTGGCGGTGGTGCTTCCGGAGTCGAACCACAAGGAGTTCTACCACCTTCTAAACTAACTAGTTGCCTCACTCGAGCCAAGGACCCTCGCTCCGTTGACCCAGATGCGATCTCGACTCTATTAAACGTTTAATCCAACTATTGTAGGATGTCCGGCAGATGTGAGGGGCCCGACTAAGCTACAATGTTACGTGGACACATCTTTGCATTATTACACATTACAAATCAAAACATCGTTACTTAACACGTTATTATAGGGTAGAAGAGATTCGTGTAACGATGGTACCTCTGCAGCGGAACCACGAATATTTCTATTAATTTAAGTGTGAAGGTAAATTTTGTACAGATTTAAATAAGATTTACACATTAATTTCTTGATATAGCAAGTTAAACTCATAATATCAGGTTATGCATAACTACGAGTACACATTATAAAATAAATATTGGGCTCATTTTAATAGTATTAGGTTTTAAATGCTGTATTTGATGTTAAAATACGAGTCAATTTAATATGAAGCTTTTATTTAGCTTAAAAATTAAGCTTTAAAAGTGTTGTTCAATCAATATTGCTTAGAACCTGCATTTTCAAGAAATAAAATATTAAACTAGGTATAGTAGTTGAAAAGACAATCACAAGTGAGTAGATACCAATCCGCCTCTATCGGCCGTTAATCCACCATGTACTTGCTTCACCATAACGTAATAAATAACAAAAGATTCATAGATATTTAAAATTAATAGTACTAATAGAGATTTTTGAGAATAGCTGTCCGTAGTAGGTGTTGGTAAATTTAAGTTAATAGTTTTAATATTTATTTTAAGACATTTATATTTATTATTTATTTTTGTATAGCAATTTTATTGTGTAGTGCTAAATACAAGCATGTTTTTATAGCGTTAGTCATAAGTATTTTTAATTTGTGCGTATTGAAATTTGTCTACTTACAAGATTTAATCTGATATCCTTTAAGATGGCTAATCTTAAAGGATATCAGATTAAATCTTGTAAGTAGAATGATCTATAATAAATGATCTATAATAAATGTAGAACTTATAGTTCGTTAGATATTCTAGATTAAATAATTTACGCTTTGCATTACCACTAAGTCACTGTTAAAGATTGTAAAATGAAATATTAAACCCAGCATTTTCATATAATAAATGTACTAAACAGACATTCATTCTATTCTTTGAAGCTGACCATGATAGCTTTTACACACCTTGTCGTTAATCTTGAGAACACGAGAGCACAGTAGACGACCTACGTGGTGGAGCGGTCACCATACTGGTCTGACACGCAGTAGGACCCGAGTTCGATTCCCGGTCAGACAAACATCTGAATGAAGTTTTGATTCTGGGTGTGTGTATTCGTCTTTGTGTATCCATGGTACCCACGAAACAGGAGAAAATCCTACTGTGGGGCTATGAGTGTAGAAAGCGTTTATGTTATGCTTATGTTAATCTGCTACTAAAAGGAAAAAGATAGCGCTATCATCAAAAAACACAACTTTAATGTTCGTAGAAATTTCGCAATATTCTCTCTTGAAGCTTCTCGTTTCTCGATTATAATTAAACTCACGCCTTATCCAGTTCAAACACTTAGATCCTTGTTTTATGAATTCTAGATCCGCTTTTATTAACTGTAGCTGAACTCGTTCTAGCAGCAGATAAATGCAGATTATCTTGGAGCGCGTCGATGGCTAAGTTTTATGAGAATTTCCTTTTAATAAGAAACTGTAATATTTTAATCGTCGAAAATATAGCTTCACTGCAAGTGGGAACAATTTTTGTATAAGTTTTGAGATGAATCCAGGCAGCTTATTGGTTCAGAGGCTTACTGGAACTAATTGAGGTAATTGTTTATTATACATATTTTATCGAATAAATTATCTGTTTTACTCTATTCTATAGTCTTGTTAGTTACTTTACTCTTAAGTCTTACAATAAAAGTATCTATATTTTTATTACTTACAATAAATATGTGGGAAAGTAACATAAGTAAGAACATAAGTAAAATATAGGTACAGTGTAATGACACCTGAATAACTGAACACCTGATAATAAGTGACCACTGCCGCTCTCGGCATCCGTATACAATCCCAGATAAGATCAGAGCTTTACCTGA
>MOOZ01002029.1:7597-21847 GCA_002930495.1 Cecropterus lyciades
ATATATAACCGTTTTCACTAGGGACACAGAATTAATTTTAACATTGGTCGACACAACTCAGAACTTAAACCAATAAGTTTAGTATCATTACATTATTAATAGATCTCTTTTGAACACTATTTTTTAAGCTTTCATATTTTCTTGTCACGCAGGTCTACTCGCTTTTTTTCTTGTCACTGCTATCTCTTCGCGATCCGTTTGCATGTGAGAAGAATAGTACGATAATAAACAAATGGTAGGCTGGTGGATCATTAACTCACGTGGACACAACCCCGCATGACAGGAAAAAGGTCAAAGTGAGGCTAAATAAGAGATATAGGATTATAACGAATAAAGTACAAATTTACATTTAAGACGTAATTTGGAAGTAAAATATAACATGTGATAATTGTCTTGTAATTACATTGATATCATCATCGACAAAGTGTAAACTGGCTTCAGTGAAAGCGTCCGCCATGTGATCCCACGCTATTTGGTGTGGTACTACTAGAAGCACCCAGGCTCCAGCATCTGGAATGAAATACATACAATATTGAAGGTTGTAGAACTCCTTGTGGTTCGACTCCGGACGCACCACCACCACACCTATTCCTGCCTAATAACAGCAGTGTTATGCATTGTTGTCTTCTGGTCTGAAAGTTGTGATCAGGGAGACATACTTTTACGAGGCATTCCATCCTAGTCCTCAGGCGTAGCAACGCATGTGTGGCTAACCTTAGTTGACACCTTGATCTTACCTAGGGATGATTACAAATGTCCATGGGCGGCACTTACCATCAGGTGAACGGCATGCTTGTTTGTTACTTCCATAATATAAAAAAAAAGAATAACAAGATACTTAATTAATACATGGGTATATTTTTGTTAAAACGTTGTGTATAATTATATATTTAGTTGTACTATAATTTAGCATTTTTATGATAGAACAAAAATGATGTTAAAATTATACGCAAATTAAGTAGAAGAGCTACTGATTTTTTTTATCATTTTTTTAATGTTTTATTAATATGCACATAAAATTTCGCAAGTTTTACCTAACTATAATCGGTCTGTGGTATGAAAAACGTCTGGTTTATGAGCAACACAGTGTTCAATACCAGTCAAGTTTTCTAAATTTTATATTTCAATACTTCTTATTTTCTATACAATATCCTTAATTTCCAATCTACCAAATGTAGATGAAAATAGGTTAAGATGGAAAACGTATGAACACTCTTCTTTCGTGTTTGTCAATCTATTTTATGATTGACGGGTTTTATAATTATCATTATATTTATGATACGGGTGAATTGAACTACCACAGGACTGCATCTATCCACTTACTCGCACCTACTCATGATTAGATACCTCACACATACCCCCATCGAGTATCGGCCTCAGATCAGCGGGCGAGAGCGAGTGCAGCCGTCTTGTAACGCCCGCGTGTCGTAGGAAGGCCCGCGGGTCCTCCGTCGGCGCGCGTTCGTACGCACCGCCCCGTTTCAACGCCCCCCACGCGGGAGGGTCCTCCACCTGTAGAGAGGTACATAACTCTCCCCACTCGTCGCAGTTCACTTCACCTGGTAATAGGGATGAAACGATACCATTTTCGTATTCGGTATCGGGTAAAAGTTGCCCCATTTGGACAACTTTTACCCAATACCGTTTCGGTCATAAAGTATCGATAGTGTATCGCTGCTTTGTATCAATAATAATACAAACAGAACATAAAAACGCTAATTTTACAGGAGAACCAGGTAAAAATTAAACAATGCGTTTTGTTTTAATCTATTTAATGAATGTTGTTAAAATTAAAAGGCCACTAATCACAGCAGACTGAGAGCACCAAATTTTCAATTCTAAAGGGATTTATAGGGTGAAAGGAAAAAGTGCATTCACTGTTTTCACACCTATATTTACTATATACGAATTTTAAAAGTATTTACATTAAAATAATAACGAACTAAAACCTTGTGTCCGTCTAAAAGTCAAAACAATATCACAATAAATTTTCTTCTCTTGTCAAAAAACTATTATCTTCTAAATTTGTATTTATTCCATAGAGTTTTAAAAGAAATAAAAAACATATAAAATAAGCCACAGATTCTGTAGGTAAAATTGAGACACTTGGTATCTTTAAATGTATGTAATAAATATTTACTTATATGGTTCAACCGGGGAGGTACCACCTACACTCTCATGTCTAACATGCATTATTGAGTGACGACAGGAAGGTGTGGTTGTCAACTCACTTATATATGAGGCGACCATCTCAGTCCTCAAGAGTAGCAACACATTGACTTCAAATAAAATCCGTTATCTGTGTGAAATTGGTGGACGAAATATGTCATCTTTACCTATATCCACTTTACATTTTACGAAAAAAATAAAATTACTAAACTTAAATAAAAAAAAGTAATAGAATATAGTGTCCATTTAGCAGTCCATCTTATTAATCAATTTAAATACAAAAGACAAAAATAAAGAAGTACATACCAAAATTGTAATCAGGAAATTCATTTCTCATCTGGTACAAAGGTAACTTGTCATCATCGTTGGAGGTAAAATACAACGCCCATGGCACCTTAGCGTCACCACGTAATTCTGTACGAATTTTCTAAAAAGAAACACAAAATAGAATTAAAAACAAATAATATCAGCATCGATTTAGTATCTATCAAATATCATTTATGTGTTAGGATTAGTTCATAGAGGAGACCCGACCACAGTAATAGGATGATGAATGGGTACAAATTTATATTATCTTCTTTTTACATATTACTCCAAAATATTAAATTAAGCACACTAAAATAATTTAAATAAAACACAGTGACATAAAATAACTACTATTAACACAACTACAAGTATGTGTATGCTTGAAAGCAATATCATTAATGTACCATTTGTGGAACTATAGGGAACAAGCCACAACACTGGCCTTGTGTCACGTGGTAAACTAAACAAAGTGTACAGGTATTCGTTAATCGTTAATAACATAATATTTATTTTATATAAGTGAGATAAAATTGGAGTACTTTGAATTAGGGATGGCGATCTGAGATCGATTACCCGACGAATCGATTTTTCGTGCCAAAAGGAACGATTTTTTTAAATCCATATGTAGCACTGAATCGATTCGGTGAATCGATATATCACCCTTAAAAATCGACATTAGATTTTTTCTGTTTTGGTGTAAACCATACAATTTATTTTTTGCAATTAGTTGAACTATACGAGTGCTGCCGGTTAAAGAGTTAACTACTCAAGAACTCGCGAGATGGCAGTGTGTTTAGTTTCTTACGCCTCTCTTTAATAAAAATAAAAAGTACCGCTGTAATCTTTGACTTATTGTATCTATTTATCACCACGTTCACTCAATAGCCATGGTTTATAATTATGAGTATCGTGGGATCATCTGTTCCTAGTGAGCGCCTTTTATCAATTGCTGGAAATATCGCAAGTGATGAACGGAATCGCTTGGATCCCAGTAGGCTTAACAGACTGTTGTTTTTTAAAAATTAGATATTAACCATTGGGAACTATAGTTCCTTACTATTTAACTCTTTGCTTATAAGCTACATTATCAATCTTTAGTTGTAATCAATACATTAAAAAAAATAAAAGTCTTGTTTTATACCTGATTTTATACTTTGATACGGTAATAAAAATATTTTTTATTATCGAATTCCATGATTTTACTGATAAAAGATCGTTAATCTATATATCTATCTATACATATATCTGTTTTTTAATTAAATTAATTTATATTTACATTTTAAACGCAATCTTGAAAATAAAAAACGATTTTTAAGGGAATCGATTTTTTAGACCTCGATTTTTTTGTGAATCGATTCATTCGATTACGATTCGAATCGATTAAAAAATTGATCATTTTCGGAAAGAATCGCCATCCTTACTTTGAATGCCATACCTATGTCTAGCGAGAAGCATATTTGCGTTTCGGTGGAAGATCGTGGTTGCCGGCCTACAATCATGTGAGGCAACCATCTTCGTCCTTGGAAATAGCAGCGCAATGTGTGATTGACTTCAGATAAAACCCGTGTTCTATATAAATAGCAGTGACCAGCAGTCACCACTTACCATCGGGTGTACTGCATGTTTGATACTTCAGTTTGATAATAAATAGTCTTAGACAACTCCCACTCCCACTATTGCCTTAAAAAAACATTTTAGTTAATGAATAACAAATCAAAACTGTACCTTTAACTTGTTGCGGTCTATCTGTTCCACTTTAGGCAACGCTTTGATGATTTCTTTAATTATAGTTTTTTCATCTGAGCTGTGTATTTCCTTGACTATTCCTTTCGATTTAAACACAATCACAGCATCCTGATTGCTTGTTAGTTTCTTGCGCATTTCATTATCCTCTACCAAAACAACAGATGCTAGACCTTTCTGTAAAATAATTAAAAATTTAAAGGTATATAAAGGTAAATGTTTTACATCGCATTAAGTAGCGTAGGTTTTGGGTAAACTTATATTAATTTGTGTATATTATAATGAATGTGTATTTTAAAACATTTATTATAATATAACATAAATTAGGATTAAAAAATATAGTATTGACAAAAAATTGTTACTCACCAAATGGAAGGCAATTCTAATGAGAGAATTCTCTTCAATGTTGCTGTCATCAACCACGTAAGCCATGGGTTTTTCAGCATTCCTCAATTGCCAGAGTGTTGGTATGTGAACCTTTTTACTAATGTATGTTATCACAAAATTTTCCAAAGCCTCAAAGTTATGACCTCCTCGGTATAACACATAGTTACCCTTTTTACCCTAAAAATAAAAGAAAAATGTCATAGTTGGTTTAGAATGTATTTATAATAATACTTAAATTTTGAAAACCCTGACTTATAATATTTGTAAGCTGAAATTCTAATCTATTTTGAAATTCTAATCTCTAATCTATTTGATGTGATTCTTTTATCAAAAGCCTGAAAAGATCTTCAAAAAAATCAAAAAAACCAAAATAAAAAAGCATCACAATTTCGATGATTCGTTTAGGAGATACGATGCCACAAACAAATCAAAACATATAACTTTTTAAAAATAGGAATGATGTTATCTCTTTGTATGAATGTCACAGGAATCCCCTCCCCAAGGAATTTCAACCACGATATAGACAATGGCATCCTCCGGGGGTATTAATAATTTGCTACATTGTTCAAAAATCAAAGCCATGTGAAGGGACTATCGCAAAACCTTCCTGTGTAAAGATTTTTTAGCATTAATTTTCATTTTTAACTGACTTCAAAAAAGGAGGAGGTTCTCAATTATGTCTGTACTTTTATATGATTATAGTCATAATCAATTCATTGCACCTACATAACTGTTTATAGCATAAACCACATTAACATTTACTTAGTAAATTAGTTATAGCAAGTTATAATTTCGGTAATGAAACGTCACCTTCACCTATTGACATTTATAACATTATTTACATATTAGTAACATTTAAAATTGATTGGAATGAAATGGAAGGTGATTTAAGTATTTTTTGCAGGCATCGGAACTTTCAAGGCCTTATGAAAGTTTATTTCAAACCACGCGAACTGCACTTACATTTGGATAGAACAGTAGTGACGGATAGCTGGCAATCCTCATTGAATTATAACAGAACGAATTATGGTGCTTGCAATTGATCGCACCAACTTTTACCTGTGAATTACACATAAAATAATTGGGTAAATATTGCAAATGTTTTCAAATACAACGAAGTAAACAAGCATGTCAATTTTTACTTACAATTCCCTTATATACTTCAGCCAATTTTTTCCAATGATCAACTAAGTTTTGGCATGGTGGACAGAATGGTGAATAAAAATTCATAAAGTGGAAGCCATCAGATAAGTAGGTAACTGAAAAAAAAGAAACAATTTAGTATAAGTATATATACAAGACAAAAGTTGTCAACAAATATACCTAAATTAAGGAATACAAACCTACAATCACATTATATTATATAACATTATTACATACTATATTATGTCTGTTATACTAAATTTATTTATTGGCGAAGGTTATTAGATCCATGATTGTTTGAAGTAGGGTTGTAACATTCTATATTTTTTATATGCAAATTAAATAAATAACGCTAACTACATTCATCGCTCCACACCAGGATTTTCTCCTGAGTCGTGGGTGCCATGGACACACACAAAGACGAATACACAAACACCCAGACTGAGAAGCAGAAATCTAAATTCATCATTTAGATGTCTGTCTAATCGGGTTCGAACCCGGAACCCATTGCGTGTTAGACCGGTATAATGACCGCTCCGCCGGGTTGTCAAAATTTGTCGTTATTCTTAATAATACTCATAATTCAACAGATTGGGACAGTGACCCTATTTTAAGAACCATATAAAGACTATTAAAAATTACTAATGAAGTATTTACAAGTTACAGCACACAGTAATGCTTTTATCCTAATTGAAGCTGATTATGACATATCTACAGGCAGACAATCGCATTCAACTAGGGTTGTAACGGAACTCCGCCTCCGCTTCCGTTACTGCGGAACTTCCACAAACAATTGAACCTACATTTCTGCATCCGCCTCCGCAAATTTTTTACGGAGTTTACGTTGATCTTGACGTACAACGCGCAAAGAGGGACGCTTAGCGCCGTGGCCTCGGCTACGTGATGAGGCAACTAGATGAAGGTGTTTATTGTATTAGTGCACTTATTTATATGTTCAGTGCTATGTTAAAGGAACAATTATTTAGTGACAGCCGGCACGGAAGGCAACAAAACCACAAAGCTGTTGTTCGAGAGTATAATTTTTGACTTAGAACCGTACTATGTTCACGGTCTCCGCCTCCGTTAACCTCTGCGTCCGCCAAGGCGAATCTCTTAGCTTCCGCATCCGCCTCCGCCTCCTCTAAGAAGTCCTCCATTACAACCTCAATTTCAACTAATTTTACATCTACAGACATTAAATGTGGCTGACAAATTCATATTTCTTAAACAATATTTTTACAGGTACGGCTCATGTCCGTATCAAGTGTTATGTTAGATATAAATATGTCAATGCACAGTATAGAAGAATTCTACTTTTTCAGCCACACATGTCTGTCATGTTTAAAGCCTGTAGCTTGAAAGCAACTTTATCTGTTATCTCTATTATTTTAGAATTGTGACATCCCTAGTTCATAGTCAATCAGACCAACTTATCAAACAAATTAATCACTCACAGAAGTTGCTTCCGGAGACTGTGTCCACAAATGGGTCATCATGATACAGTCCATTATAGTATAAATTGTTGTATTCCCTCTGAGATCTGTAATCATATTTCCTGGTATACGAGGACTGGGATCCGTACATATCATATTTGTACCTCTGATCTGCATCTCTCAAGGTTTCATATGCCTCTGTGATTCTTAGGAATCTGTCTTGTTCATCTTTGTTCTGTGAAAAAAATGTTTTAGTTATTGTTTTACTCTTTAATCCCAAACAAAAACATTTTTTATAAATGTTACTATTTGTGACTAAGTAGATCATATGTAATCGTGTTTGCAATGTTTTTTTTTTTATATTAGTTGTAAATGAGCATGCAGTCTACCAGATGATAAGTGGTAACTGCTGCTCATGTAGATGCAAACAACCTCAGATAAGATCAGATTTCCTTTACCACAGATGCGTTGCTGATCCCGAGAACTAAGTTGGAACGCCTCAAACAAGTATATAGAGAATCTTGGTTACACCCTTGTCTATACGCCTGGTAAATTGGAACATACCAACTTAACACTTATAACTGTCTTAACACTATTATAAGTCAGACAAACATGTGTATAGTGATGATGGCTCCGGAGTCTAACCATGAATTGTTGAATTGAATTGAACTGTTATGTTTAAATTGAAAATTAAACAAAATTATTAATGAGATAGCAATAGAAACAATGTTAAGTAATAATGCTATGTTTTTATGTAAAATAAATTGATTCAACCTTCCATTATGTGTACTTACGGAATTTTTGTCTGGATGTAACTTTACAGCTAATTTTTTATAAGCCTGTTTGATTTCCTGCGTAGTCGCCTGTTTCTCCACCCCCAAGATCTCATAATAAGATAGATCTGACAAATTTGCACTTTTTACTATAACTAAGCACGCTAATATAATCTTGATCCTGTAAAATACGTAAAAACAGGTCATAACAAAAATGTAGTTTTATAACAATATGAGAATAAAGTTTTCATTGAATTTTTCATTTAAATTGTTTAGTTTAAGTTGCGCACAGTTTTTAGCTATTTATTTAATAAAAGCAAGCATGTATAAGGTATTAAAATATGCACAAATTTTGTTAGGAAAATTAATTAAGCCCAGATGCGTAATAAATCAAATAATTGACCGTACATTTCGTAGTTCGCCAACGCAAATTACCAATACCAACGACTTATATGCGTAAAATTTCCTGAACTAAGCCGGATTGTCGGTTTGTCCTGAATACTTTATCTATATGTACATAAGATAAGGCAGTAAATGTCTTGTATGAACAAAATTACCTTTTCATAATTCAGATTCACACAGACAAACACCGAACAATTTGGTTATATTGTGTTAAAATATCTTAAAAATCGGTTCCATTCTTCACACTCATGCTTTCAAAAACACTGAATAAATCTTAACAATTTTAACTGACAGTGACACTCATACCTACTGACATTAGTGTTACTGTCAACCTGTAAACCCGATAATAATAATTTGTATATGAGAACGTCAATTTGTTGTTTGTTTTTTTATACGATGATGAAATCAAGACAGGCGCCCCAGAGATATTTATTTGCCCGGATGCATATTGTCATGGTATATTTATGTGAAATTCACAGTTAAATGTCTTCATATAACATTTTTATCTCCCCTGTAAAACTGTAGGGCTGATATAACTTAGTAGTATGCGACTAAAATTAATAATCTGTGGAAGAAAATTTTAGCACTGTAGCGCGAGATAGTTGGCAATATTGGCATTAATGGCAGTTAAAATCGTATTTGCATATGCGGTAGCATATGAGCACATGCAAAAATTATAAATACATAGATCTTTCGTTAGTTTGTACTTTGCTTAGGGTAAAGGTTTGGTTCCTAATTATTATATATTTAAATAAAAACAGAAGATGCCAAAAAACAAGAAAGAAAGTTCCAGCTCAAGTGATAGCGATGAGGGTGTAATTGATGTAAGATTTTTGCATATTTTGGCATGTACTTTATTTTTCATCACTGTTACCACGTCGATTGCAAATTTTTTCTTTTATTGTTTTTGATTAAAGTTACGATTCTTTCCAGTGTTTTCTATTGCACCGGTAACTCACCGGTGATTTTGTACGTATGCAATACAAAATTCACCAATATCTTTTGTTTAATTTAATTATAGATTTTGCCGGTATGACGCGAAGATACTATGACTATGGTATTTTTTATAATTTATCGGTATAAAATCTTATCAAGTTTTCTTTTGTTTTATCTTTGTCAATAAATACAGTTAGTTGCCTAATGTACTGGAATTATTTATTAAGAATATAGTTGACCTACATATTATAAGTACATACTATTTTATCGTTATATTCGGAATTTTATTTTTCTATTCTTCACTTAAGGAACTAGGACTAAATATAATTGAATGTATTTGGATATGAGAATAATGAAATAAAATTGACAACAAATTCTGCTGCATGGCAGTTATCATAGTTTGCCATTTCACTTATAATTGGCTCAGAGCGGCTGCAACACATTTAAATGGTTTAGCTATTATGTTGCATACATCACTAGTAATGGAAGATCCTGACTGATCCGGTTCTTCCTTTCATCATAATAATTGATGAAAGGAAGAACCTGAATATTATCATGATAATAACAGTAACAAAAAGATCTTTCGAATCTTTATCAAAAAGAGCAAAACAGTAGCTTATGTATTTTTTAAGAAACAACTAACATTTTCCCATATATATGGTCATTAATGTATATTTTTTTTTGTTACAGAAAGATCCTCCTCCGCAGAAAAAGGCTAAGACTGGATCCACTAGAACAGATGACAAAGAGCCAACTTGGGTATTACAGGGAAAGAAATTAGTTAAAGTGAGAGAATTCAAGGGAAAAGTCTATGTAGATATAAGAGAGTTTTATGAGAAAAATGGTGAATTGTTACCGGGCAAGAAGGGTATCAGCTTAACTCCTGAGCAATGGAGAAAACTCGTCTCTTTGAGTGATGAGATTAACGAAACTATAAGTACTTCATGTTAAGAACAAGATTTGTTGTTTGTTTCAGAAATATAAGCATTTAATGTGATACCTTTTTTATTTTTTATATTTACAAGACCTATGAATTAATGTTATCATTCAATCATTAATATAACAATGTATCAATAAATAAAAGTATTGTTTACCCATAATTAATCTGGCTGAATGCAAATTGGTAAACGAATGAAAGATCATGAAACATAAAATAATTATATACTATTAGCCAATGATGATGATAAAGAAATATTATAGTTAACAAGAAAATATGCAAACAGAAGACTAGACTATAAAACTGAAATTAGCAGCTTTTTGTTTTTGTAATAAAATATTTAATTTATCGCTATTTATGAGTTTTCCTCAAAGTATATTAAAATTTAGTATCTAAAAAGTATATATATATATATATACATGTGCCAAAGAAATAGACGTACATACATATGCTCAAAAACGTTAACTTCCTTCTGATGCAGTTGGGTAAGACATGATTTAATAATGTAACGTCTTGGCGGGGGCACTACTCCAGACGAAACATAAAATTATAGTTACCATAAATTTTTCACACCATAAAAAGCCTAAATGAAAAAAAAAACAATATAATTATGAATGGTTACAGGGAAACCTTGTAAAGATTTCCCCAAGTTGCATGATATTTGTAAATGAGCATATGCCATTAGCATCAATATTGCAGCAGTAGAATTTTTTGTTAAATGTTCATTGCAGAAATAAAAGTACAGAATGTATGACAGACACATTTATTAAGGTATAATACATCATAAAATACAGCTAACCTACAGTAGTAGTAATTATGAGTAATATTTGGCTAATTTTGATACAAATAATGTTGGTAGACTGATAGGTATATACAAGACTATAAAGTCTAAACTAAACAGGTACAAAAAAATTGAGCACAAGAAGCAATAATCTAAAGTCAGATCAGACTATTATTCACAGTACAGATTATGTTTACACAAGATAACGGTTAAAAACTTTATATAAATAGAAATATAAAAATTACTTGTAGACACAAGACAGGAATGAAGTAAATATACTTATAAGTACAGAAATATTTCTTAGAAAATGTAGTCTAAAATTCATAATATTAGAGCCAGGTAGTAACTTTTGGTCATAAAATAATTTCTAAAAATGTATCTAGTAGTGCCAGTAAATTTATTTAAAAATATTCTGTTGCGTATGTTGTTTAATACTATTACACATCTATTAAACAACATACAACATTTATAAGTGACTAAACCATAATAGTTCAAACATTTCTTTTTTAATTATAAATACATACAAAATACCTACTTAGTTAAAATGCTTGTTAAATTTTAAAAAGTTATGTTGGCAACATTTAATACCTAATTATGGTACAAGAGCCATACATTTTAAACTTAAATATTAATTGTTTAATTCAGTAGAATACGAATAACATTTATATTTATATAGTAATAAGTGAAATTCTAAAATACACATTCACAATGAGATTGAGACCTTCGTGACAAACGTAATTAAAACAGTTTTGCATACAATGTTCAGTACGATGGAATAAATACCTTAACCCACAATGTCGTTTACAAGTAGGGTTGCCACCGGTACTATATTGTAGACAATTGTACTACTAGTGATTATTTTAATTTTAAAAGTAGGTGACAACCTAACCACTCAGACAATGTTTTATATGTGTGAGTATACGTACCTTTCAGTTCCGACATAAATATGTTAAAAGGGATAATGACATTGATATTTAATGGTCAGGTAGGATTTACGAAACCTCATTTCAATTCCATTTCGTTAGCATATTATTATTTAAATGAGTATACGTGAGTCTCGAAGATTTTATTTAAAACATTTGGCACACCTCAAAGACATATATTGCCTGTAGGATGCGCATATGCTATCAATTTAAATATTAAATTTAAGACTATATTGACATTGGAAAGGTAAAATATAAATTCGCACATTAACTCTCAATAAGACATTTGCGTTGGAACCTTGCATGCAAACTGCAATAAACTGAGGTAACAGTAACACTTTCACAACCTGCCCTTCGTGACATATCACTCTTGGGTTGGTAGCTATTTAAATATTGCAATAAATACAAATCCCTTAAATACATACGATACAATAACTAGCTACCTATTAATACACAATGCGTACTAAGAGTAATATTAAAAAGTTGCTGCCCGTGGGGCCATAAAACGAGCGTACAGGCTGCCGCTCTTTTATGCTCCCTGACGCACTTACTGGCCTCACTGGATTCATAATGAGACACCACTATATAACACACTTAGACAAGTTAGTTAATATAGATATATTAACTAAATTTTTACTGGACGAGATTGGCAAATATTTATGTAGATCCTTCAATAAAGTGTTCAAGATTCATGGTCCCAAAAACTGAACGTCAGGAAAACTTAACAACCAATAGCACCCAGATGTCAGAAAGCCTTATTCATCCAGGTTTTATCTTCTAAACGTAATTAATAAATTATCTCAGCGTAATAATTGTCAAATTCTTCGCACTTATAAATAACTTCAACAACATCTTTCATAAGGAAATCAATAACAATCTATGAGAAAGATAAATAACTCTCAAAGTATTCCTAACGTATTATTAGTGCTCCTAAAGCTGACAGACGTTTCCTAGCCTTACAAGCAGTGACTTTTTAACATTACTACAATTTAATCATATAGATTCCCCAACCGAAAATTCTCAACATACAACATTTAATCGTCGCTATAGATATATTCATCTCTAATTAAACTAAATCCAATCATTAAAAATAATTCCACCACCTCTTGTAGCCACCGCGGATATGTCCTGTCCTGCATTTACATCACTACAACACAACTGACTAAGGTTTTTAAAACACCATAAATATTTATTCTACTTTTCCATATATGCCTATGGCAACAAATTTTGGCAATAACGATCTAAAAGATCAGATTCGACCAGATTCATAAATGCTTAAAAAATAAATCACATAGAAACAGTTATTTCATCTTTGGCTTGATACGGAAGCAAGAAATGCCGAAGTGGTCACACATTTCTCTTACCTGAAAAATAAAACTTTCATTTTATATGTGATATGAAGATATTATGTCAATCATAGTGGCATATAATATGAGTCTCTTTTTAAATTACATTTTAGGAGGATTCCCATTATTCTTGAAGCATCTTGAGTTGAACCGTGAAGGGGAATACCACCTTTAAACTTTCAACCTCTACGTAAACATAAACGCTTTTTACACTCATAGCCTCACATTAGGAATTCCTCCCGTGTCGCGGGTGTCATGGACACATAAAGACGATAGACGCAAATACCCAGACCCAGAACAGAAACTAAACTCATCATTAATGTCTGCCTGGCCGGGGATCGAATCCGGGACCCACTGCGTGTCAGACTGGATTGGCTACTGCTCCACCTGGTGGGTCGTTCAACGATAGGAAACCTTATTTCAACTGGCTATTCCCATCATGTGTATATTTATCACACCGGCGTCGTATCTCATGTACTCGTGTCGCTCATCTGTGACTAGATCAGCCGGCATTACTGTACACATCCGTATTGAAGTATACTTAACTTTGCAACGACTTGCTACTCCAGCGCTATATTAAACCACTAGCTGCGCCCCACGGTTTCACCCGTGTATTAGTTACTACAAAGAAACTGATTTATGTATTTATTTGGATAAGAATAAATATTATATTTATAAAAACAACCTCGCAAATAATGCATTATTTTGGAAGAAATTTGGTTAGCATATAAAAGGGTACAGTGAGTTTACCTGAAAAGATAGACATATGCTGTCGCGGACTTTTTTTTAGAACTTTTAAAGGGGATCAATTCATTCATACATAATTTTTACGAAACTTCAACCGTTTACGCAGCGCATGCAGCGGAAGCTCTCATTAGAAAAAAAGAAACCCCCGATTTTGAATCATTCTTCAATGGTGCTCCGCTCCTGTTGGTCTTAGCGTGATGATATATAGCCTATAGCCTTCCTCG
>MOOZ01002029.1:104450-119934 GCA_002930495.1 Cecropterus lyciades
GACAAGGGGGATGGGGGTGTAGCTAATTGTAATAAATCTGCTCACGTAATACTTGAACGGTCCCTATAAGAAGACCTTTTATATTTCACTGTCAAATTTTTGTATGTTAATCAAGGACCCCAAACATTCAGAAAGTTTAGGATCCCCCAGTTTTAGTACCTAATTATTATTTCCATGTACACTTGTTTGTCTTACATTACTTTTTGTATCATCTATTTTCCATAGTATTAATGTAAAGAAATTGCCATTACAGGTTGCCAGGCAGATGTGAAACATCGTGTTTGTACAAGTAATATGCATAAAAGACAATATTGCGACAAGAACTAAATATATAGCATAATGAAAATAATGTCATCTATGAACTAAGTCGAACTAACACCATAGCCCACTTAGTTTTGTTCGATACTTAATAATTCCGACACTGTATATCAGATGGAGCTAAAATAAATATGGTGTGGTTGCCATGTAAACAATCAGGTTTATGTGCGCCTTTTGATGTTTCACATCAATATTTTATTTATGTACAAAAGAATAATCATATTTAATTGCATCACTTACCATGCTTATTGACTACTTCAGCCAACTTTTCCAATTCATCGGGGCAAATGTCAGGACAGTGAGTAAAACCAAAGTATATCAGCACCCACTTGCCCAAGAAATCTGTGCTTTTAACTGTCTTTCCCTGAAATCAACATTTTCTTGGGCTTATTCAGATATGAAGCATGCCGTAGCAGACTAAATCATATTATAATATAAATCTTCTTCTATACAATACTTTGACAAGTAAGGACCATGTCTACAAGGTAGTATTATAATAATCACAAATATATAGTAGTACACAGTAGTTAAATGAGACTAATTTGTGTCTGCCATGTATAATGTTAGTAGATATAAACATGACTTAATAAGTATATCGTTGGCGATCCCCAAATTCTGAAGAATGTGCAAATCACCTGCATCTACACCCTGTTTAAGCCACAAGAATTATAGGAACAACTGACAAACAGCATTCCTCGGGACATTGATTGATTGTGAGCAAGGCAGTCAAATATGCAAATAATGAAGCAAAATGTATTTATTTTTATATATTCGTATTATTTTTAATTTTCTGGCAATACGCAATATAATATTATTATTATGTAAACAAAGTTAATTTAATTTTTAACCTTAAAAATCTTGTTATAGTAAATAAGAATAAATATTTACCTCCGAGTTAACCAACTCGAACGAACCTCCTATCTTAGCTTTACCGAGCTGCTTCTTCCTCTCGCGGTCCAGCGCTTGCTGTTTCTCATTCCTAACGTACAACATGAAGCCTGTGAGCCCGCCGGCCACCACCGCCGTCACCGCCATCGATTTCCATGTCACGGGGCCGATAAATTTCTTTGTAGGCCGCTTTGGAGGTACAGCACAATATTTTATCGCCGAAGTGGAAAATAATCTACCCAAAGGCCTACTGCTTCTTACAATGGAGAACATTTTAAATGAAAACTACTTATATAACCTAATTTGTACGTTACGATTTCAATACTGCAGCTTATTTTACTTATCAGATATCGGGCTATATCATAATAGGGCACGATTTCGCATTTCTTCCTGAATTGTGGAAAATCAAATCAGAAATGCCGTTCTATGGGTGCGCAAGCCGAAAGTTATGACATATGATAGTGTAGAAAAAGCAAGCCAAAATGCTTTTTACTTCAACGTTCATAAAGGTGAAATTCGAATAACTTATTTATTAATATGCCAATGTCGCAGTGACATTTCTTTTTAATTTTATTTTGTAGACTTATGCTCTAAATAAATTAAGGCATACAGCTTATTATACTGTATTTAATGAATTATAATATGAGAAGCACACTATTATTTATTATATTTAAAACATTATTACTATTTGATGGTTATTAGTCATAGATTATATTAGTTAACAAATCGTCCTGGTGGTACTCAGGCTGAGACAAAATGATGTCGACTAATTACTTAATTTTCTTACCTAAGATCAACCTCAGATGCTTTGATATCCTTTAGAACTTAGCTGGAATGCCTCTTAAGATTAAGATACCATTTAAATACTAAGTTACCCTTACGACGTGCTCCGAATCAGAACACAGCTGCACATGGTAGAAATAAATGTAGAACTATGGGATGTGGAACCATGAAGGATAACTACCTTATGCTTACGTTAATTTTACAGACCTAGAAGCACTACAAAAACCCTGACTTACTATTGTAATAAACGTAGCTATTAAGTGTTACCTAGATTTCGAAATTTTTGGCAAGTCGTGAGCCATTATAATGAAAAATGCAGGGGCGGTGCCACCACAACCGCAACCCGCCGGCTTAAATACTACGCCAGATCGGATCTGCTCCCATACCATCCCTGCTTGCCTCAGACCAACGGTAACATTATTAGAAATGTGGAAGATATTTTGCGTGAGTTTATATTTAAAGGATTTTATAATATCAAACAAAAAAAGATACTCAATGGAACCTTTTGTAAATTTACCTTACTGCTAAGGAATAAGAATTAACCATTTAAGTAGCTTCTGTGGAGATAAAGTACCTGAAAATAAATGGTTGCTTGAGCCTTAATTGTGATAAGACTATATTTCCCACATCCTATTGTAATGCCTCATATTGTACCTAATTTATTATATTATTAGTAATGTGAAGACATACCTACCTAGGTAATAAAAATATGCTAATTCTGGGGTAATACCTAAACGTGAATACCTACTCGTATTTCTCATACAGATTTACTCTTCATCTAAAGAAAAATAACAAAAACTGCCTTTGTTTATCTTAATTAATGTATATTAACTCATCTTTTTCTATAATAAAGGTAACCTTTCTCACGTGGGTGTCCGTATGGCCGGGTACTTCTGCGCAAGAATATCTACCACCCAAACAAGGCGGCGGCGGTGGCGGGGGAGGCGCCGGAGCCAGAAAGCCAGTACCGGAGCCGACGGTGAGTTCAGTAGGAATAAGATATAAAAGAAAAAATCTTCATTTAATATTAATATTTACTTTGAGACTATGCCTATGTTTTGATATTATTACTTCCCAATTTATGCTTAACGCTTTTTACGCCTATATTGGATACGACTCCGTTTATTAAGTGTACCATAAGCTCCACTCAGATATTTTTTCCTGGGTAGAACGTAGAAGCATAAAATGACATGTCCTCCTTACATGTAAAATCGATTCAGCCTTTCGAAAAGTCGAAATACTATATTTTTAATTTATTATCATATTACTGGAAATTGACAGTTATTTTGAAAAACCTTTTTTGGTCAAGATTCTTCGCACTATTAATTCATAAGTAAAGATATCCAGTTTAGTCGCAATTTTCTTTTTCAGTACCTATATATAATTCTGTTTTTTATGTTACTCAATTTAGACATAATAATTATTTTTTATGTTACTCAAAACCTCTCACGCAGTTGCCAGCGAACTACGAATACACATACGACGTGCAAGACAACACTGTGAGCTTGGACTTCGGACACAACGAGAAGAGGAAGGATGATCGCGCGACCGGCTCCTACCACGTGCTGCTGCCTGATGGTCGCACGCAACTCGTTGAGTACGAAGCGGGTCCGGATGGCTACAAGCCACAAGTATGAAAGTGTTTTCCAAAAATTTATTAAAATTGACAACAATTTTGCTGAAAATTACGTTGTACTACAATTGAACGGCTAAGCAATCATGAAAAGCGGTCTTCAATCGCACACGCACGCGAACTCGGAACAACTGATTTTTTTTAAATTTTAGTGACCGCGATTTATTTTCCGCGGTTACAGAAACCGCAAATTCGACGGACAAAGATCGCAAGTAGGACTGAAAAAACATGTCAACCAATAACAATACAAGCTGCCTGAAGATGCAACGGAAGCCGCAGACAGTCACGCACGCCGCAGGTTTTATTGACCTATGAAACAACACATATACAACATTTAGGAAAATATACGCGAAGGCATAAAATATACTTACGCTGAATACCGCTCCATGAGTTTCGTTTTATGTTGGCTTAGTTATGTTTGTATTGTTGTAAGAGCTTATTTAATTAGTCAATAAATTGCATCCAGTAATTGGAGCAATATATAGCATAATGAAAATAACGCCATCTACGAACAGTACCCCACAATAACCAAAACTAGCACCGCAGCCCGTAGTTTTGTTCCAAACTTATTAGTTCCGACAGTGTATGTTATATATACACTGTCGGAACTTATAAGTTATGTCGGAACTAATAAGTTATACGCTGTCGGAACTAATAAGCGCCGTATTTATTTTAGCGCCATCAACAGATGGCGCTAAAATAAATAGTGGCGACCACCACGCGAACAATCAGGTTTACGTGCGCCTATAGATGTTTCACATCAATAAAATGGTATTCGGTGGTTCCACCAGGTAATGTACATGGGCACAGCGACGTTCCCAGCGCAGACGGGCGGCGACAAGTTCGAGGGCTACCACTACAATGCGGCGGCGACGCGGCAGAGCGTGCGGCAGACGGCGGGCCGCGCGCGCGCCGCCGCCGCGCCCGCGTCGCCCGCGCCCGCCCCGCCGCCGCTATACGCCGCCGCTAACAACGCTAATACCACGCAGTGACAGGAAATCTCAGTTTTAGACTCCATGACAACAATAATTACAGGATATAGGCAGAAGCCACCGCCAACATCAATCAATTACAGGAAGAAAACTTATATTTGAACTCGAAGACGATAATTGTGTACATGATAGGACAAATTATTACATAGATAGGACCAGGCGATGTTGATTTTTCTACTGATTTTGCCGCCAGCACCATCGATGATAAGCAGTGACCCGAGAATTTCGGTTTTGGACACGACGACTGCCGAAGACAATTGATTTCAATCTAAAAATAATTTGGTAGAGTACTTCTTAACTTGTTTGTTGTTTCTGTTTAATCCTGCTCGCTGAAATCTGGACCATGAACACGATGACGTCGAGAATTGGTTTCTGTCTCGGATAATCGAGTCTCGAATAACAACTATGTTTTTTAACAAATTTGTTTGAAAATACAGTTAATGTTTAATTGGTAAATTCTACGTATTATTGAGATTTTTACTAAAATGTACTTACTGCATTGGCTTATTTCTTACCTACTACCCAGTCTGCTCGATATTCGCGAATCATTTTATGGAAATTTACATAAATATTTATTTATGTAAATTTTCATAGTGTATTGTTTTTTTTTTTTCTATAATCAAGGAAATATGTAATTACCACAAGCGTGGGAAATTATATGTTTGTCCATAATTGGCTATTATGCAATGCAATGACTTTGAATAGCGAGTAGTACCTAAATGTAAATAACAAAAATATTTTATTACTAAAAATTGTGGATCACTATTAAAAACTTGTTCAAAGTTGGAATTGTTTTGATATAAAATACTGATGCTTCACCATCTTATAGTATTTTTTTTGCTCAGAATTAACTTAAACTTTTTCAATGTAATTTGATTTTTGATTTATTTAACCATACAACTTATTAACAAAGCATAAAGTATGTGAGGAAAAATAAATAACAATAGGTAATTATCGTTTTTATTCCAATTTTTACATACTAAATAAAGTCATACTAGTAATTAGTATGACTTTATTTACTACTGAAATAAAATTACTAAAAATATAGTATTATATTATCCGAAACGAAATTCAATATATAAACCTCTGACTTTACATGTTTGCAAACATCCAATATGTTGTGTTAGAATTATATTTTGAGATAAGGTATTTCAAAAGGTTTTTTTAATTAATATAAATATTACAAACGACTACCTAAACCGTATTCGTTTGTGATATGTATATTCGCCTAATGAAATAAGTTTGTTACTTTACGACGATAAGAATACGTATGGCTCATATAGGGGAGTTATATAACGACACCAAATGCCATGTCTTGGAAATACTTGACTTATTTAATATATTTATTAAGAATTTGGTTACTTTTTTGGTGGTTGAATAACTAATATAACTAAAATATTATCACTATAAATAAACACTTAACCACTTTCCATATTTACACCTCTAAAGGATTATTAGTTGTAGAGGTGGAGATGAAAGGACACAATAATAAATATATAGCAAATAGATAGCTAATCTAATACAGATAACAACGGGATCGTCAAGACTCACAAATGAAATCTGTCACAGGTCTTATATTTATAACTCACTAATTATAAGTACCTACAGCCAATCATTCGTATGATCTCGTCTCACTCTATCGAGACAACAAATTTGCAAAATTGATAGTACTTTATATTTTAAAATAGATATTAAAGAGCTTTTTTTAGGATATAACGTTACAAATGTTTTTCATGTAAGATTGGAGTAACAAACGAGCATTAGGTAAACCACCTGATGGTCAGTGGTCAGTGCCACCCATGAACATATCAAACGTAAGCAACATCATATTGAACAAGGGCTCTATCTGAAGTCAATCACAGATGCGTTGCTACTCCCGTGGATTAAGATGGCTGCTTGTATGTTATTACACATAATATTCATCGTTATTTTTGGCAAAGAGATGTAGTGTTCCGTATGTATGGAACAATTAAAATATATAGATATTACGGATTCTTTGTATAATTAATATGCAATCAATATGTTTGAAAAACTTCAGTGACGTGTTTCAGAATATTTGTGGCACCATCTGTTATCGACTAGCGATAGGGATATTTGAAAACATCAATATCATGATCCAGGAAACTAAGGCACCATTTCTAGTCGAGAAGCGTAAGAAATTCTTCGCCTTGTTAAAATGTGTAAGGGACAAAACAAATCCGCCAGTTAAGATGCGTGCAAAATGTCTATGTTCTGGTCCGGCCAATGCACACGGCGGTGAGTAGAGATATTGTCGAAGCCCACGTTGTCGAACGACTGGTAATCCTTCTGCATATTCATCTCTGCTAGGTTTCGGTACCTTTGGATACAAAACCAATTATTAATCTGAATGTTATTAAAAGCTTAATATAAGCATGTTAAGGACAGGTACGACGATAGTATCTGGCAGATCGAAAGGTGCGGTTAGGTAGACATTTCTATATGTGGTTTATTCCAAAGTACCTTGCCGTATCTTTAAAGCACGAATACATCAATGCTTACGCCTTTGTTGTAAGGCTATTCGAAGTGGTGGTCCCTCTGAAGTCGACTCAGGAAGCATTTTCTCACCTTCAAAGTGAGTGTACGTTCATCAGCGCCTCGCGCCCTACACCGCAGGATTACCTACAACCGCAGGCGTTGGTATATCCTATTGTCACTGTACCTCTTGACGAGCACGCAGCAGCCCAACAGCAGCAGCACCTGCACGGCGAGCCAGGCCAGCGCCAGCGCCACCAGCAGCAGCTCGTGCACGCACACCAGCGCCTCGCCCCCGACCCTTACCTCGCCGCCACCCACCCCCGCGGTTAGCGTCTCGTCGGCTACAACACAAAAGTACTATGACAATGTAATAAACAAGAAAATAAATAATTCAAGGTTTAGGAATATGTGTGCGTGGAATCAAATGTTCCACGATTAACTAGTATATAACGGTTAAATAAAAGTTGGTATTCGTAAAAAGTTTCCAAAAATATTGATCGACTACGATCCATCCACTTAATCGACTACGATCGAAGTCGATCGATTGGGTATAGTCGCTGTTGCTGATCGATGAATATCGGTCTATTAAATGGCGTCCTACAATTGATTACTGAATCATCGTTGGTCAATAATTGAATTTCGCATAGATCGCTATGTGAAACAGTAGTCTTTTAAAATGTTTTCGATGTGTGATTAATCCTACCACCGATCGAAGTCATCGATTGATGGAACTAAAACTGACGATCGACATTAATTGATTCTTACATCGATCGACCACAGCGACTGATGATTGATTGAATAGTGGTTACCTTAACCAAACAGGCCAGGCCAAACAAACGAGGTTAAGACTGTTAATGATATGGGGAACGATTTCATAAAAAATAGGTTGTTTAGCGTCATCGTCTCATTTGTCGTTTTTTTATAATATTGAAGTAGCAAACGATCATGCAGTCAACTTAATAGTTCTTGCCACCTATGGACATCTGTAATTACCTGAGGTTGGCCACAGATGAGTTACTACTCCTGAAGACTAAGTTGGATCGCCTCGGATAAGTTGTTGGATAAGGATTGTTTCCTTTACCACACCCTTCAGACCAGAACACAGCAGCGCTTAGTATTGCTGTTATTAGGCCGAAATAGGTGTAGCGATTATGTATTTCTATTCAAAACACAAACCGAATAATTCGAATTTTCGAATTATTCTAAAGTTCCCGAATAATTAAAAAAAAATCGAACTTCGAATCGAATATTAATATTCGATCGATTCGGTTCGAACGATATTCGCATACTCCTTCAAGCACGTTTTTTCCGCCAGATGTAGGCCTCGTGGTTGGTACTGACCAGCGCGATGGTCGGCGCGCACCAGCGTGTCGGCGGAGAGCACGGTGCCCGCGCCCACCAGCAGCTCCAGCTCCAGCGGCACGCGGCCCCCGCCGCCCCCGCCGCCCGCGGAGCACGGGGCTGTACCGCCCTGCGCTACCACGCCGCCGGGCCACTCCTGATGCAATTAATATTAACTTTATGAGTTAATGCAAATTGGTGGAAAAGAATAAGGCGAACGGCCAACATGTACAGTTGATTGTAACTTTATGAGTGAATGGAACTTGGTGGAAAATACCAATTTTACCAATTGCAATTGAGTTAAACATTTTTGCGTAGGTAAAGAAGAATACCATTTTATCATCATCATTTTTTAAAGCCACCTTTAGCTGATAAACTCCTTCCTCCCCCTCATACCACCGAACGAAAACCCTGAATCCGCAAACACCCGACATTATTTAATTCCATGATAATCATGTTTCGTGTTAATGTCACTGAATAAGTACATGTTTATCCCTTACATTTAATGTTAAAATATTCTATACCTCCTTCTGGGAAGCTGCAGGATCCACATCATTCGATTCGTATGTGTCGTAAGTTCCCCGGACTGGTCTTGGTTGATTCGTACTACAGTTGACCTGACGATAAAAATGAAGTTTTACAATAGCCACGTTAGGAAGACGTGTGTATCGTAAAGCGTTTAGGTATGCTTGAAAAAAAGTATTAAAATTTAAAAAGGTATTTCTACACTTATGGTCCAACAGGCTTCATTTACAGTTGAGTATTAGAATGATGGACTAAAATAATAGATTATGCTTACAAGCCATCCGACAACAAATGGTTACTACCGCTTAAGGACAACAGTAAGCAACGAAATCTTCAACATTGGAAACATCTTTAAAATTGGAATCCTTAACAATGAGAAATTAGAATTCTGGATGAAGTCGAACACACCTTGGTTCTACTCAGTTCTCAAGAACTAATAAATTAATAAAATCGCGTGAAAGTGTTTCTTTTTTGTTATACTTTTCTACTTCTTAAATTAGCAGCTTTACTCTGGTAACTGGTAGGTATTATAAAGCTGTGTTCATTTAAAGACAGTTTTCAACTAATGATCGCATTATAGAAAAAAGAAACGCTCTGTACACTCATAGCCTCACAGTAGAATTCCCTCTCCTGAACTCCTGTGTCGTGGGTGCCATGGACAAACAAAGACCAATACATAAACATCCAGACCCAGAACAGAAATCTAAACTCATCATTCAGATATCTGTCTAGCTAAGGATCGAACCCACTGCGTGTCAGACCATTTATAAAACGGTTTCGTCTCCATTAGTTTACATATTATGTATGTATTCCGAAAAAATGTATACTAACAAAGCGCCTAACAAAAGAGTCTCGATAAACTACAGGGAAAAAAAATGTTTTATCTTAACCTAGTCATATAATGGTCTATGGCTATTTCCTTACCGGATCACACTTGCCATCACAGTAGCGCACTACGAGCGCGAACCGCACCACTTTGGATGAGGGGAAGCGGAACGCTTTGAACTGAGCCGATAGACGCTGCGTACCACTAATATACGTCCGCGTGAACGATGGAAAGTCTACCTGTAAAACATAACATACGGCTCACAACTCAAAGTTTCTATTCAATTTGAAAGAGACGAGATTTGATATATAGTAAATCATATTGAGATGAGAAAATGTTCACTTGATCTTTAAGATTTCATAAACTTGAACGGGATATTCAGTAACATTGTAATTTAGGGATTTTATGCGTATAATTTCCGCGTTATTAAGATTAAGGTAAAATCCTCAATTACTATATGAAATATTCATTATGAACCATTCATAATAAAGGATAATAATGTCATTATGAGGGACACAGTCATTATGAAACCATTTTTAATGTAGGATTTCTATCGAAATTGGAAGATTTAAGCCATAGTTCTCAACGCTAAACAAACACAAACAAGAAGAAAATACGCATACGCATTTTAAATTAACCGTTTTAACTTTTTCTATTTAGCTAGCTATTTTAACTAAAATATCAGGGTCATTAGGTACCTGTCCTGTGGGGCAGCCTTTGCTGTCTAGCAATAACACAGAACTGTCCCCAAGCCGTGATGACGCCACTAAATGATATGCTTCAATCTCGTTGTCATCTGTTAAAATAATAGTTTGTACTTAAGTATTATATGTAGAGGTATAATAAAATATGCAAATCAGAGATGAAGTAGATCGGGTGCCTACAATATTTTGAAAAATTATTCATCGTTCACAGAAGTAATAGGATACGTAGGAAAGGTAAAATATTTACAAAGCAAAGAAATAATCCTCACACGACTATAGTTTCCAAAGAAGTTCTTTTTGTAAGAAAAAAAATATTATTATGGAGAACCAGAAATCGATGAACTACCTACTAGAAATATATTGTAAATCTACGCGTGAATCTTCGGTTAAGTGTGAGTGAGTTTGCAAAATTATAACATTCATAAATGGAAGGATGAACGATGCGAGATTAAATAAAAAAGCCACATGGGAGAGACAATGACTTAGGCAGAGATTGTCTAACAATGAATTATAAAGATAGCACCAATCCTGTAGTATCGGTTCATACCTCCAACGGCTCCCCGAGCATGATATACGTAAAACGAATGGAGTGTAATGTAGTACATCGACGGGAAAAGTCGATCAACCTGTAACAATGACACTTAAGTACGAGTCTATTACGTGTCCTCAAAACAATCATTGCCCATCATTGCAAGGTATGGCCGAAAACGAGAACGTAAACATGCAATGTGTGAGCGAACACGTAAACAACGATTGTTTTGAGCGAACGTACGAAACTCGTACTATGGAAGCTCACCTGTAGTCTCGATCCGTAGCTCGAGCGGCTCTCCGAGCGCCACGGCGTCAGGGCGTGGCTCGCCGTGCGCGCGCACCACGTACACCGACAGCGCCGCGCCCGCGCCGTACACCGCGCTCGCCCCCGCGCCCGCCCCCGCGCCCGCTGGCACTGACCACTCGCTCGCTAACGACGGCCTGCGACAAACATTTGAGGGTTAAAGAACCTTTTATGATTTGATTCAGTGATGCGATTCGGCAGGCACTAACGCTACACTTATTTACGCGTAAAAACAGCAGTCTTAAGCGCCTTAGTTTCAAGTATGTAGGGAGGGAAACATACTTATCCCACGACTTAGTCCGACTTAGTCCACGAGGATAGCAATGCATCTAGGCCAATCTTAGGTAAGGCTTTTAACCCAATCTGGGGTTGATTGCAAATGTCCATGGATATTGCAGGTGCCACTTACCACGTGCAATAAAAAAGCAATGACGAACATATATTCTTAATATAACTAATTCTAATTCTAAATACAGTGAAACTTTAAGTGCCACCTAAAATTAGTACGATATTTAGTAAAGAAAATGAAGGAGACACGACCCAAAGTAACTAAATTAACAATATAAAAAAGAAGAGAAGGTCTGTTTACCTACTAGTTAGATTCGGTCACACTTAGTGTCTTGATCAGATATTTCTTATAGAACTACGAATATCGCAAAATAGCCGACTACTCGTTCACTTTGCGCAGATTACCTATCTACTTACGAAGGACTTTCAAGTCTCATATCGGAATAAAAAGTTTGAACCAATGTCCACAACAGCCTAGTGTCTTCACACACCTTCGGGATTTTTTTATACACTGCCCGTGCAAGCTCTAAGGAAATCTAAGTCGAGATATCGTGATGGAACCTTGTAACCCATATGGTTTCACGATATCTCGATGCGACAGAGAATATAACATAGGAAACTGAAGAGTGTGCATAAATTTCATTTCCGGGTTTCCCCAACGGTAGAACTAAACTATTAGCTAAGCGATAAGAATTTTGACTGTAAATTTTTCTTAGCTCTAAATTTCATATCCAACACGATTCAATATGCAGATGTAAATGTTAAAATCTAAGCCAACGTTACCCGGAATCATGTACAGCAACCGTAGCGTCGACCTTAGTGTAGTCCCGGGGCGATCCTGGAGAACATCCTACACGAACCCAACGATCGCCCGCCGTTTGGATGATTGGGTTATTCTGGATCATCAGCATCGCGTAAGCCATCGTTCTAGAAATGTAATATACTTTGAAAGTGCTTTAAAATCGCGTTAAAACACTAAGCTGCCAATATACAAGCATATGGACGAAGTGAACCATAACTTATTGTGTCAAAATGAAACAAAACTTATAATTATATAACTCCGAAGTTTATTACTAATCACTCACTCATTAGATAACTCACTATGTAGATTGGCGGTAAATAAAAAAATCTTTAATATACCGATACAAACTATTATAATTACCACAAATATTATAAAACAAACATAAACAATCCCAGCAACAATACGTAACTTGCACGCCAATTATGTTCTGGTAAGAGAAGCCAGAAGAGCGCAGTACAGTATTTTAAGATAACGACAATTTTATATTGCGCAGCTCTGAAACAGTACCTGTTAACCATTCCATTTGGACCTTTAGTGATAGCAAACGCGAAGTTGACGCCACAGTCTCCGTACAGCGGGAGCTTCAGTTTTACAGGGCCGGTGTGAGCAGTCGCCCGCGCGGAGCACCGCTCGGCCTGCCCGGGCACGTACACGCGGCCGCGGAATGCACCCCGCGGTCGGTACGTCACTATTAGGTCTGGACCTTCACATTCTACGCTTACTGAAAGGATTTTTTTTATAAGATGGAAGTAGCACACGAGCATGCAGCCCACCTAATGGTAATTGGCTACTGCCGCCCATGGACATTTGTAATCAACCCCAGGTAAGATCAAAGTCTCATCTAAGGTTAGCCACAGATGTGTTGCTACCCCTGAGAACTAAGATGGAACGCCTCGGAAAAGTATGTCTCCCTTATCACACCTTTCAGACCAGAACACGACAGTGCATAACAATGCTGTTATTCGGCATAAATAGGTGTGATAAAGATAATAGGGCTGTTATGCAAAGTGTATGAAGTATTATTCAGGCTTGAGAGACATATTTTGATCTTAATTTAGGATATGATTTGTTTGTGTAGTACTTGTGATTTCTAAAGTATGAAAGGGTCATAGGAAGTCCTGGTCAGTTACTGTGAACAGAATACGTATAGATCCCCACTAGAGGAGTGATCCCGTCCATGTAAGCAATGATAACTAAATGCTAGGTAGGCAACTAAATGTCGAATTTAGATATAAGTTACTAGGTCAAAATATCATTATATGGCAGTTTGTATGGTACCGTTTGTTGCAGCCATTAGGTGTTATCTAAAATGTCTTTAGGTAACGAATACAATAGTTGATATTTTTGTACAAACAAAATCATACAAATCCATGATACTGGCTAATTTAATCATATGTAACTTACTGTTCAGGCAAATAACCCGTCTGTAGTAAGTTGCAGCTGACACACGTCGTAGCAGCCAGGAACCCATGGTGACCAGATCCTCGCTGTGTAAGTCGCACAGTCCTCGAATGCCGTCCTTGGTCATCATGGTCCAAGTAAACCCTCGGCACACGAAACGACTTTCCACTTCGCAGGATGATTTGCACTATTTGATGGCAACAATGTAATTTTAAATGTAAGCAGTTTTTTATCACATTTAAGTAGCAAACGAGCATATAGTCTCTATCTGTGGTTACTGCCGCCCATGGACATCTGTAAGCCACTTCATATAGAACGGAGGTTCTGTCTGAAGTCGAACACAGAAGATAGTCGCCTGATATGTAAGTGAGCCGGCAACTACCCTTCCAGCGAAACACAAGAACTGCGCTTAGTCCTCGGGAGTTGCAACGCTTCTGTGATCGTGTGCCTACTTATTATTGTATTGTATCTTTTACTATTGTAAATAAATCGCTCTTCATATCGGGACCTAGAAACAAATCGATATTCGATATGCTTATTTTCATATATTCTGTCGCCGGTCGCTATTCCAAGTTTGTACTGCAAGATCGTCGCGACAATTGTATATTGTAAACGATAATATTACAATATTTATATATCTGCAATCAATTACCTTTTATTTCATTCACCATAAAAAAGAGGCAAAATCGACTTCAGACAGAACCTCTGTTCTATATGAAGATTTTTTCAAATGTCTATGGGCGGCAGTGACATCTTTTAATAAGGTGGACTGCATGCTCGTTTGCTGTCTTTTTAAAAGAAAACCAGTGATTAAGCTTTCAATCCATTTCATGTTAAGTGACAACTGTTACGCATGGTAATTAATACCTTACCGACACTACTGCAACCTAAAATCTAATGAGTTCTTTGAAGTCTAATATGAGTATCTTATCCCTTTGATTTCTTTCAAACCACAACACAGAATATAAATTAAAACAATTATTATAAGGACGAAATTGATGGTCGCACTACAAATTATTTCAAGCTTCGACTTTTCAAACAATATCTGAGATCTAAAGAAATAGGGAAAACCGTAAAACTTTAATTAATTATTGCGTATATCGCTTGTTATGTCATTACAGTCCAAACTCCTTATTCACGGTTTCCGCATTCTCGTCATCAGTATTCGTGGATATAAAAATTGTAACCATTTTCTTGTATTCGCGGCTAAAATTTCTTTATTCGTGGTTGTAGTTGGTACAAGTAAACAGATTCCGCGCCTTCTGTTAGCGCGACATCTATTTTTGAGTACTGGTCATTCGCGGTGTCTGTATTCGCGACATATGGGCGGAACAAACCTAACCCGCGAATAAGGAGCTTTTACTGTAATTAATATAAATAATTACTATTTTTGTGTTAATTACAGTAATATTGAAATATTAAGCCTTACCTCATCTTTGGTGACATTATTAAAAGTTAAATCAACATGCTTCAATGTTTGATTGTAATATTCTTCGTATGAACATCTTTCAATCTTATTGGGATCTGAAACAGTTATCGAAGAATGAAATAGGTATTATAATTAATATTACAGTGTTGTGAGGTAATATTATGGCACCGGGGAGTTTTACACCCTTAACAATCTGCCCAGGCAAAGAGGAGACACTCGAGAC
>MOOZ01002029.1:136168-151490 GCA_002930495.1 Cecropterus lyciades
CGGTGAGATGAACCAGTTACAACCGGTGTGGCACTCACCCGGCGAAATTAACCAGTTACAACCCGTGTGGCGCCCACCCGGCGAGATGAACCAGTTACAACTGGTGTGGCACTCACCCGACGAGACGCCCTAGTCACAACCGGTGTGGTACTCGTCCGGCAAAATCAGAATCAGAATCAGAAAACATTTATTCGCTGACAAACATTGCAGACACATATACGTGAGGAAAGACAAACAAAATGCGTGAATGAACCAGTTACAACCAATGTGGCGCTCACCCGGCGAAATGAACCAGTTACAACCGGTGTGGCACTCGACCGACGAGACAAACCTTGTCACAACCGGTGTGGCATTCACCTGGAGAGATGAACCAGTTACAGCCGGTGTGGCACTCACCCGGCGAAATGAACCAGTTACAACCAATGTGGCACTCACCCGACGAGATGAACCAGTTACAACCGGTGTGGCACTCACTCGAAGAGACTACCTAGTCATAACCGAAGTGGCACTCACCCGCTGGGCACGTTGAGCAGGCGGTTCTGCGAGAGGTCCACTATATGGACCTGGGCGGCTGCGGCAGCCGTAAACACCTCGCCTGGGACGTGAGCCAGCCCGCGACCCGTCAGAACTAACGCCTGACTCTTCTTCAGCGTGTACCTGGCGATGAACGACCTTACATTACTAAACTAATTAGTGTGGGCACTTTCATCCATCAAC
The DNA here is from genome assembly GCA_002930495.1 of Cecropterus lyciades. Lineage (NCBI taxonomy): Eukaryota > Metazoa > Arthropoda > Insecta > Lepidoptera > Hesperiidae > Cecropterus > Cecropterus lyciades. The sequence goes on from MOOZ01002029.1 coordinate 136,886, forward strand.
GAAGAATACACAAACACCCAGACCCAGAACAGAAATCTAAATTCATCATTCCGATATCAGTCAGCCCATGGATTACGAACCCGGAACCCACAGAAAAGCTTTGCAGATCGTCAAATATAACGTGATATTTAAAAAAATCGGCCAAGTGCGAGTAGAACTCATGTACGAATTGTTCCGTACCATTATCTATAAATAACTTTTGTTGCATGGGAGCCCCCTTAAATATTTATTTTAAATTAATTTAAGTATTCATTTTTAAAGTGAATATATGAATAATATGCTGTGAATGTTTCCAGCGTCTACCTGTTTCCGTTATTAATATCGAGCCAAAAAATCCCGTTTGTTGTATGGTAGCCCCCGTAAATATTTATTTTATATTGTTTCTAGTATTTGTAGCACCAAGAGTAAAACATCATCTGTGAAAATTTTTAACTGTCTAGCTATCACGATTCATAAGACTGTATCTTATGGTGGTGACAGTCAGACGGATAGACAGACAGACAGCGGAGTCTTAAAAATAGAGTACCATTTTTACCCTTTGTACGGAATCCTAAAAACGGCACTTAAATAGAACGCATAACTATTTTCTAAATTAATACTTACTTATCTGGCCATCCAGCGTCCGTTTCTCTGGTTTCGTTAACAATCTCCTCGGTGATGCGGTCCCTCAGGAATTTCATCATCCTGTCGGTCCCCCCTTTAATGATATCCTGCCGCACGAAAGATAATCGGTTGCCCTCCATACTGATGCTTTGTAAGTGGGACAATAGTCCCAGGTTTCGTGGTAACCTATAAATGGACAATTGAATTTTATTAATATATCATTTCCATACCACCAATAATAGTAAAATTGCGAACGAAAATTTCTATTTTCGTTACAACCGTTGTATCGCAGTTTTAGAATAACAATTACCAAAGTGCAAAAATTCCTAAAAGACGCTTTTAATACTGCCAATTATCCATATGTAACTCTTTGATTGTCGTATAAATTTATCTTAAGTAGGCAACACGTCTGAGTCTTGCATATTTATCATAACGTTGTTTGGATTGAATAACACAACTCAAAACATATAAATTTGCAGGAGAGCCAGATAAAAATTAAAAAACATTAGCTTTTTGTTTTTCTCTTTTTAATTGATGAAGTTAAAATAATTAAAATTAAAAGGTATTTAATTATAAAATGATTTTATCAAGGGAAAACTGTATCCTTAACCTAAAATTGATGTATTGGTTATTCATGCAAATAACCAATAATATTTGTACTTATGTCATTTTAATTTTAAAGATTCCGTAAATGTAGCATTACTAAATAATGTAACAAGTTTAATGCTTTAAATGATCCGTGACCACTTAGTCCATACCACGAAAAGTGTCTGATATGACGTAATACAGACGCCAATTTGTGTTCTAATTGCCCTCTTGTCACGCCTTGTCCGTTACACCAATTAATGCTGCAATTTAACGCCACGTTAATTTCTTGTAGCGTGGGATGGTTACTTATATAGCTATATAGTGTTTCAGTGTTTACCAACTCATTTACAACCATAAAACTCATACTGAGAATATATGTTTTTAAACTAATTATAAACCCATTATTGCCCCACAGCTGGGCACGGGTTTCCTCTCAGAATGAGAGATTTTAGGGCACTGTCTACTACGCTGGCCAAGTGCGAATTAGAGACAGGCGAGAAAATATGTTAAAATGCTATGTATGAGATTTTTTTTTTCATCAGAACTCACTGGTGTGCCGGTTTCCTCACGATGTTTTCCTGCACAGTGAAATCATTTTAGAATAATTTATGGTACGCGCCTGGTATTCGAATCTCGGACCCACTTCGCTTTGCTTAAGACTAAGACTAATACTTACCGCGGACTGACTCCATTTTAATATGTAACATAGACATTAATGTTGGGTATATAGATTATTCTAGCTTATCAACAGCGACTCCCCACACAGTTTCGTTGTGACCAAGATCCATGCAAGTGGCTCGAAATATCGGCAATAAAGAAATTAAAAACCGTATATCATACTGAGTACTTACTTATTTAAACTATTATTTGTCAAGTCAAGCCGTTTCAATGTCTGTAGGAGTGATATGTTTTCGGGAAGCACTTCCAGCTTATTGTCTCTGATATTCAACACATTTAGATGTTGCATCTGGTCACAAAATTCTTCGGTAATTTCCTTAAAAATAAAAAAATTAACGGCTAATAAATTATTGTTTCTTACATAAAATAATATTGTAGTTTATATGATCCCTGTTAATATTTCAATATAAAGCAGTTCTTTTATTATTTTTACGGATAGTATAATACAAACCATGCGCTATAACTGGAGACTTGCGTGGAATGTCATAAGTTGACTTTATAGGCCTTTCAATAAAGCAATCGGATCAAAAATTAGATTAAATCGTCGTTTTTCAATTTAACTGGAATTATACTGTTGTTAAATATGTCTTCGAGTATAGACTCGATGACTAGATATGTAATAAAAATGAAATCCTTATGAAATAGATGATAATATCATCACGCTTAATCGAGTTATCGCGCACGGGTGGTACTTATTCATATAATTTTATTTTCATAAAATAAATAAACCAAACTAAATAATAACATAAATTAAACTGGAATTTTGAATTGTTACATAAATAATAAATAAATTCATGTTAAATTATACCTTAATGTAGTTATTAGCAATATAAATTTCCTTCAAAGCTGTACATCCATAAAAATCTGGCAACGCTTCAATATCATTATGATTCGCATCTAATATTTCCATTTTTCTCAACTCTCCCATAGCCGGAAGCATTTTCAATTTGTTGTTAGATACATTCAGCTTTTTAAGGTCTAAAATTAGTATGAAAATATTTAATTAGATATAATACGAATAATATTATTAATGATTGGTCAGCATTATACATATAATTAAACATGAGTGAATTTATTTATCAACCACATATTATTTTCATAGATATAAAATTGATTTATTATTTACTAGCATCTTTTTTTCATCTTTTTTTATCATATTTTACAATCTGATCTGATCTGAGAATATCTATAATCCGACCAGTAGTTTTTGCGTATAAGAGTAGCAAACACACATCCTCTCAAACTTTCACATTTACATGATTAGTAAGATTAACATATATTAAATACGAAATTGGATGCTAATTTATTCAATTATTACTCTCCTCAGAAACAACTGTTTTATTATATAATAATACTATAATAAAATTGCGATATTGCAATTTTTTTTTATTGTGTGGAAGTAGCAAATGAGCATGCAGCCCACCTAATGTTAAGTGACCACTGCCGCCTGTGGACACCCGTAATCAACCCTAAGTAAGATCAAAGTCTCACCTCAGATGCGTTGCTACCCCTGAGGACTAAGATGGAATGCCTCGGAAAAGTATGTCTCCCTTACCACACCTTTCAGACCAGAACACAACAGCGCATAACATTGCTGTTATTAGGCAGAAATAGGTGTGGCAGTGGTGCATCTGGAGTCGAACCACAAAGTGTTCTACCGTAAGCAAATTATATTGCTTATCGTATAAATACTGTATTAAATTGCAAAGTATACCTCTAAGATTAACTATATCCGGAGGCAGTTCTGTAAGGTTATTGTGGGACAGGTTCAAATCAACCAATCTCACCAGGTACCCCATACCAGGAGGCAGCATCGTCAATTTGTTATGTGATAAATCCTACAACAAAACAGAGTAAAAGTAAGTAAATTCAGTCGGCTATCCCAGTGTATTAGCTCAAATGAGGAACTTTACTGAAAGAAAAATGAAAAAAAAAAACTGTAAAAAACTTCTTAATTATTAATAAAGTCCCAACTATTTCATTTATAGTAAATTAATGAAAAAGTTACGGGACTTTGAAGTTGCGATTGCACATTACATTGCCTGATTTGATGGTAAAAATTAACTGATGTTTTTTTTAGATCAGCTCTATGTTTTAATTATATCACTTTAAATATAATAATATCAATATCATGAAACTTCCTCATTTAATAATCATTGTTTATTGAAGTTATACTTCTTGCAAATCATTTTGTTAAACAAGTCAAAGTTCCATTTTCTTATGTAACACATAATGTGTGCTTAAAAAGGAATTGCTCTTGCTTATGTAACACAATTCATTTGTAGTAATATTTTTCTTTGTTGGTGTGTGCAATTAAAGTTTGTTTGAATGCATAAAAAGTATGTTATTATGAATAATTATACTTTGTTATAACTTCCTTCATGCATACATAAGCACTCACATTTTTTGTTATAATAGAATATCTGGCTATTCATATCATGGAACATTTGAAATTCAATCTTGACAGATATACATTTCTTTACACAATGCAAGCGAGCGCAGGTGTGTAACACTATATTGTAACTGGAGGTCACCTCGTATACATACTTGTATCACATGACATGTTATGAATGGAAATCTTATTAAAATATCTCATAATAATTTTGTCATTTCCTAAATTGTTAGTAGGATATTTACTTTTGCCATATACATTATAAAATGTTACATTGGATTTTGTGTTTTAGCTTATTTACTAAGAATAACACTAAATGTGTCAGAGAACAGAGTACAAGTAACAATTTCAAATATTTTTTCATAAAGTATTTATATGAATATGTTTACTGTATATCAGGTATGTTATGGATATGCAATTTCGGATCTGGATACGGATATAGTAATATTATTATACTCGTTACAGATATTATATTTTTATGGAATTTTGAATGTATAATACAAGTAGGTGTAATTTTGGTTTTATTTCTGTGTTATCATTTGCTTTTCCATTCCGTCATATCAGTTATTATTATAGCTACCTAATCAATTTTAAATGTTATTTATTAGAACCTAAAAAAAATGTCTCAAAACGTACCCAAAATTAACCAAAACTTTTATAATGGAAATGGTGATGGGCGTGGATAATTTTTTATAGTTATATAGTTTATGGTTACGGAGCTCCATGACATCCCTGCTGTATATACGTTTACTATCAGTAAATGAGTTTTAGTTTATTTTCGACATCCTATAACACATATTACTGTGTTTTATGCACTTAATATCATGTATAATTATGTTACATATTATTAATAATTACTATAATTATTAATCACTATATGTGTCACATAATTTACCTGCGTTTAAAAAAATGTAACATACCGAGCTGAATAAATAACAATTCTTTACATTTATTTCAGTTGCTTTGATTTGATGCTACAAACACACACTTTCCCGAGGCATTCCATCTTAGTCCCCAGGGATAGCAACGCATCTGTGGTTAACCTTAGGTGATACTTTGATCTTACCTAGGGTTGATTACAGATGTCCATAGGCAGCAGTAGCCACTTACCATCAAGTGGGCTGCATGCTCATTTGCTACTTCCATACTATTAAAAAAAAATGCTACAAACACAGCCAAAAGTTCCAAATATTATAGAAATATCAAAACTATTTTTACAAATATATGTGATAATAATACAGACACATTATACATAATAGGTAACATTCATTTTTACTACTTGCAATTGATAATGATAATTCTGACTTACCAGAAATGTTAACATGACCAGATCTCCAAAGTCAGGTTCAATCTTTTCTAACTGATTGTGTGATATGCTGAGCCATCTTAACTCAGTAAGTTGATAGAACTCTTTTGGTAGTACAGTCAGCTTATTACGATCCAATGTTAAATTGGATAAGATTTTTAATTCACCAAACTCTGGAGGTAGACTTGATATTGCATTGTCGTGTAACTGAAAGTAGATGTTAATTACACTGTAATTGTATGATAATTTATACAAATGTAAGAAATAAAACAGATGGGAAGTAATTTAACACAATAGAATTAATTAACACTATTTAAATTAAGTAGAATTCAGTTTGATTGTATATAATAGGCATAGTAAAAATATTAATTCTACCGCCTTTTGAGATCCGTTGCCAAAATTAGGCCTTTCTTAATGGGGGGAGATTGCCTATCATCACCATGCCCAGCATGTGTTAATGAGGATGATAATAAAAGACAACAAAATAAAACAATTTATATACTGGGTGTCAATCATATCTACTCGCTGCTCACCTTGAACGTGACAAGTTGTTGCAACAACTTGACATTGGGCGAAATTGAGGCTATGACATTCGAACTTAGGTCCAACATCTTCAGCGGCTCCGAATTCCACCAGTTGTTGTGGTCAGACTTGGTGAAATCTACCTCCTTCGTGTCGTCAAGATTTAGTTCGTCGATTTTCCATACATTTTCCGGCACTACAACGTATTACTCTGTATTAGTTACGTTAGCGACATGACATCAACCGAAACAATACTTCCCATTTCCGCGGAGTGTTAAGTAGCTAGTAATTAAATAAACTCACCTGTACCGAGACCCCTATTGCACAAACTCAGCTGTCCGGTACGCTTTGCGGATTTTATCAACCCGACTGAGAGCTCGTTTGCATCCGCATTTTTATCTTGTAAATGAAAAACAGGTCTATTTGTTATTTTAATTTTCGATTTCGTTGGCGTACGTCGTGACATTGTAAGAGTAGACATAAACACGATATAAAAGACAGATTCTACTTCATTTTATGTACGTACTTGATGTTGATTTACTTTACATACAGTACTTCTATATTGCTAATTTTGATTTTGACATTTGCTGCAGAGTTGCCAGTAGTAGAACCCAAACAATAGAAGTTATCGCGTAAAAATAACACTTCACGACTTCAATAAAATAGGTTTTCATTACAAGACACTAATAAAAATAATATAAATATGCAAAACATGTTCATAACTAAAAGCTAAGTATAAAATATGGATGTGAAAATAAAAAACCTTTATCCCTAACTTATCAGAACTAATTCACAGCAACTACTTGACATTGGGTTTCATAATTTTATCCTAATGCCGCATCCGCACGCTTGCCACCTGCTGGAAACTCCAAACCTCTACAAACACTTGACTTTGGGAATTAAACATCGCCATCCACACGCTTTCGAATGAGTTAGTGTGTTCGGAAGAGGCAATCATGACGGACGTAACATTTTCAAGGTGGCAGAATTCTTTATGGTTCGAATCCAGAAGCACCACCGCTACATCTACTTCTGCCTAATAATAACAGTGTGTTCTGGTCTGAAGGCCACACCCTTCAGACCAGAACACTGCAGCGAGACAGGGGGACATACTTTTCCGAAGCATTCGATCTTAGTCCTTAAGGGTAGCAACGCATCTGTGACTAACCTTAGGTGAGACTTTGAGCTTACCTAGGGTTGATTACAGATGTCTATGGGGGCCAGCAGCCATTTATCATCTGGTGCATATGCATGCTCGTTTGCTAAACTCCCATACTATAAAAAAAATCCAGAGTGAGCGCAATGTGTGGACGCTTCACAAGCGCTTGCGGCCAAATCCCTTTGACTTGCGAGTCTTGCGACAAATAACCAGTACTCGAACGAATCTCGGATTGGCTCCAAGCGCTTGCAAACTTATACAAGCCAAGTCAAAAGCTCCATCCACACCTTTGAATGTGTGATGGCTTGTTGAGGCTTAGCAAGTGTGCGGACGCGGCATAAAAATTAATGATATTCTTTAATTACGCTGCGAAATAATAATAAATTATTTGCCTACCATATAATAATTCGATTACCAGACGTCTAGTAACAGCCAATTATAATTCTCGAACTACTTTATAAAACGTAATAGGTAGTTATAATACCATTGGTAGGCTTAATACCATTGTTAGTACTAGGAAACATCATAATGTTCTAATTTAGTACCTTGAAATTCTTCAGTAGCAAATTTTGTATAATAATAATCGCCCACTTCACACATACTAAATAAGGGAGAAATTTTATTCTATCACATCGAAAGTAAATTTAACTTGAGCTGTTAGATTGTTTTTTATGACTATGATTAAAATAAGATAAAAATAAAATTTGACAAATTATGGTACGGACATAAAGTATACAACTTAATTTTCTTAATTAATGTCATTGCATTTTCTAGCCGGTTTACATCCAAAAATTTGAAAAGTTTTATATAATTATGTTTATGCCTAACGACCATACCCATATATGTCATAAATTATTTATTTAAAAAACAGTACCATTTTTAGAACTTGGACTAGAGTGAATGTTAATTATTAACTTTACACACGAAAGAAGTACTTTTTATCTGTTTCCATTTGAATTGTAATCACACGTTATTTTAAACACTGTAGTTATCCATATTGACTATAAACATTCAAGGTTTAAGCACAAAAGAGTTGCGATGTAAACAACTTTTTATAGAATTTATATTTCTTTTTTTTAAATGGAATAAATTAAATTATAATTAATAGTTCATTTAGTAACCCAAAGGATTATTTTTGTATTACATGTTTATTTTCGTTTGAAAAGCATGCTGTATGCAAACTGTCAATGTAATTATCTAATGTCAATGTCAGTGTCATTTTTCACGTGTGTTCAATGATAACTTGATATTATTTTAGATTTATTTAGAATAAAAATATGTAAAAATGATAGAACCTTGGAACGATAAATTATGTTTACCACCGCCAGTAAACACAGCCTTAAGTAACAATGAAATAGGTAAACAATTTAAATTTATAAAAGCAATAAACTAAGGTTTACTGGATATTGTTAAGTCTACAATGAAAGATATTTTATTTACAGATTTAAAAACACTGAAGCATACGCTTAACAACATTACTAACATATTATCGAAACAATCGCCCTTACATAAGGAGAGTGCAATTTTTTCAAGGTTAATGTATAAATTCGACAAGAAATTTCGGAATGATATCGGTTATAGAAGCTTCAAGAAAGTGAATTGTGCGTTGCGAAGGTATTTGTTACTTAACTTATTGAAAGATGTCGAACAATTCTCCTCAGTTTTACCTGATGAAGAAGATCACCCATACTACTTGCCCACTAAACAAATGCTGGAGTATGTGTTAATACGAATAATAGCATTTTCTAAACTTATGGTGAGAATAGTCATTTGTTCAAAGCAGTCTGCAGTATTCTATTTGGATAGAGTAAAGAGGGGTGAGAGTCACTGGATGAGTCTAATGCCTTACGCAGTTTTAAGTAGGATATGGTCGATGGCATTTGTATTGTTACAGCATTCTTGTAGCTGGTATCAACTGTTGTATCAATTTTTAGATAAGTTGCAACATAAAGGCGTAAACTTTTTACCTGATAATTATAAACTACCAGACAATTTGAGTGACTGGCTAGAGATTAAAGATATTAACAATTTTGGGCGTTTGGAGTGGTCTAAGAAAGAAAGTGTCAATGTTGATGCATTGATGATAAAAGATGACACTGATGATTTTGAAACCATCCTAGAATATGTCAATCAAATCAATGAAGACAGGACACGAATTCAAGAATTTAAACCTGAAGAAATAAGTCATAATAAAACTTTTAAAAGTGATATAAGAGAGATTGTTGTGAAACAAATTGACCAGGGAGAAGCTATATCTAGAGACAGTTTTCAAAGACTGATGAATAGAAAACACGGCACTGTCAACATAAATGTTAAGAAGGATAATTACTTCCATGTTGCTGACAATGTTACCAATAAACTTGAACTTCAACAGTTTATTGATAAGGAGGAGGCTTTTCGAAATGAGGGCAGCAATAGATCTTTATCCAGCCATCTCAGTTTTATGCAATGGCAATCCTTAAAGCAATCACTATTGAAACTTGATACATTAACACTAAACAACAGAAAGTTACAAAGAAGATTCCAAAAAATATGGCAGGAAAAATGTTTGGATATTGAATAAAACAAATTTAAAAGATAAAAATTAAATATTTACTAACACAATGTTACAAAAACTGTATCTACAATAAAGCACCATTTAAGCAGATAAATATAAGTATGTTATATCTGACAGTTTAAATAAACATGCTTAAATCATACATTCAGGTACATTATTAAAGAATACACAATTTTTATATTATAATAAAATGTGTATTTAGGTCTAAACGTTTAATCTATAATGTTTGTATACATGCATGTTGGAATGTATTCATGGTTTGAATATACCATACTCAATTAAGGCTTTTAATATAAATAGTATTTAGGTATACTGCCTAAACTAATGGGCCAATTCAGGTCAGCGTTGCAAATTTTGTTAAAGTTATTACTAAACTGTACTATTTTTATTGAAATTATCGTTTTTTATTAATTATTTTGCTCATATAGTACTGTTAGACAAAACATCATATGACAATTTAGAATAGTTAATTTTTTAGATAACATAAAGACAACTTTGAGCCAATTTAATAATAGAAGTGTCTCACGAAGTTCTCGTTTATTAATTACAATTTGTTAATTCCTAAATATATTGGAAATCTAATTGAGCATGATAATATCTGCAATGTTAACAAACTATTACATAAAACAAAAATAAAAAAAACAGGTTATTTTTATAAGATATTGTAAATCTGCTACTGACTTATATGTTAATATGTGACGCAGATACACTAAGCCAAGAGAGGCAATACACTCGCTCAGTGCTGCAAGTGTCACCGGGCGAATTTCAGCAAATTTCACTACAATTTGCAGTGAATCCTATTGGTATTGTATAATAGGAAATGTACATTTGTTTTTAATGCTGTCGCTTACAGCACTAAACAAATAATGCTTGAAGAATGTCTTGTGGGCCACATTTAATAGTATAATTGGAAGATGTCAATAGAGCTTAATATTCATTGTCTTTATTACTCTCCTATCAAGACATTTAATTTTTGCTCAATGCATGCTACCTCAAGAGATGTCTTAATATTAGAGCCGACTCGCATAAAAGCGTTGCGGTACCGAACTACCAAAATCGGCGTCAAAGCCGAAATTAACGTACACGCCGTATATTCCTGCTTTGCGACACTCAGTATTGCCCCTCAACTCTTATGCGTGTCGCCCCTAAAAATTATATAATGCATTAATATTAATTTAACGAAGCTGCAATATTCACAATCAACTGTATGTAGTAACTTCTTTATATAAACAATGTTATTATGTAACATAGTTATTTAATTAGTTACATATCAAAAACAACTTGTTAACAATAAAAAAAGTGATAGCTTCACAAAGCATTTTTTTTATTTGCATTGATATTAGCAAACATGACAAGATACACTTCGTAAATTGAAAGTACACAATTTAATTGCAAGTACACTAGATATGTTTGTGAAATAGTTAATATGATCACATCCATATGAATTTGTGATAATGTTCGAGTCTCTTAAACAATAAGATCATTTTCCTATTAAATAAATGTGATGACTGTATGGTATTCCATACTTGCGCCTAGAATAGTGACAACACAAACATAAATAAACAACCAGTCTCATAAATGTTCCCTCTTACATATACTGCTTATTTACACATACCACAACCACACCATTACATATTTGCATGGGATGGGCGCACATTTATAAGAAAATGGTCATTTTTATTCTCATTTTTTCCCAACATTACATTCGAAAGCACATTCGAAATACATAGTTATCTACAGTAACTGCAGTGACACTATTCACACATAACCTTTGCTTGCTCATTTTTATGTTGGTGTGATTGTGGTGTGTGTGAACTAGCATTTAGTTTTTTTTGACAAATGGAAGATATTTATACATATATATTAATAATGTTTTACAATTACATTTACCACTAACCATGTTTCCATGCAAATCACTAATCAATCTCAAAAATCAGCAAAAGAGATACAGTATAGAATAGATGTACATCAAAGGTAATAGGTAATATATAGATTTAAACAGCTAAATACTTGACACTGCAACCCCTCCACATTTCAGGGTCTCTCCTGTAAAAATTACATCATTCATTGTTAGACCAATAAGTAGGCAGTGATTTCTGCTCGCTACAAAATGTACTAGGTTTTATCATTAATATTATTATTGATAAAATAAATAATACTGTCATGTAGTATTTATAAAAAATTAAAATGATGCAGGTCCAATGCTAAAAACGTTAAAAGAGTAAATACATGTGGCACATTTCTTTTTGACCATAATTTTCACTCACTTATTGAAATATTTCATTAATATATTTAATATCGTTTTATTGGCCATATATAAACTATCCAATTCGATGTTTTTGTGTATGTAAGACCTCTATTTGGGTAGATATTACTAAATTAAAACTAATATACCCCTACTTTGTTAACATATAATGTAAATTACTGCCACGTCATTGATTGCAGAAAAATGATAAATAATCGACGGTTTGTCGATAAAATTTTATCGTATTCTTTGGCACTTAAGGCTTGAATACCTTTGACCAGACATTTCTGTCACTTTTAGAAGAAATACTACAGGTGCACTTTGTTCTTATATGTATTAATAATAAAATTGAGAATTCCTCATACAGTAAAATAAATAAATTTTATCATTATTTATTACCTTTTGATCGCCTACTTGAACAATATTTCTTTAACAGGACCTCTTCTAGTCCCTTGATATTTAAAAGTTAAAAGGTAAATATTATTACTCACCGATGTTTTTATACAGTAAGAGACACTGAGATGTGTCACATTACGGAGCATTCACTTTCTTGTGCTGGATAATTTCTGTAATCTTGCTTTCAGACCACCTTCTTTTTTAGGTTGCGTAAGTGATTTTCGTTCTTCTTGTAACTTCTTCGTTTCTTTTAATCTGGAATAAATTGTAATTTTAAAGATTAGAAATAATCACATTGGACCCTAAAGCATCTTGTACTAAGACTCAATAATGAAATCTATTGTTTTTTGACTCACTTCTCTTTTAAAGCTAACTGTTCCTCTTTCTTGAAAATATCTTTAAAGTCACTACAAAATGGTATCCACAGTGAGAAAAATTCTTTCGGCTCGCAGTCTTCCACTTTACCGCATTTAGGAGAGTACTGGTAAAATTTGACGGTTGCTATGAATTTGTTTCGACACTCTGTTAAATTTTCATTTTCAGTCTTCAATTTTTCTTCAGCTGCATTCATGAACGTTGTCATTTTATCTTTAAATACATCATGCTTTTTACTAGTTTCGCCTGAAGTTTCGTCTCCATCGCCACTGCGGGATTCCTCACAATCTATCACTCGTTTCATTTTCTCCTTGCAACCTATGAATAATGTTACTAAGTTTTAATTTCAGCACCTGAATACAACAACTCACATAAATAGTATAATAGTAGAATTAATTGAAGTGATCTATATAAAATTTAAAATATTAAAAATGAACACGAAAAATACGGCGCGCCACCGTGACTACATGTGCATGTGCGCACTATGAAGAACTGTAACTTTACGACACGACTGCTTTTACTGGGCAGACGTGCAACTACTTAAACTGCGCATTCGTACTGATGCGCGCACATACGTGCGTGCAATAAAGTGACGGTGTGCTTTACTCCAGCAAGAAAGAAGCACTTAGAGTGATATGAGTGGGTCATATAATTACTGCTCAATCTGCTGTAAATGTGCACCAAATAAAAAAATGTGCATGATGTTGTTGTGACTAAACAAAAACCAAAACAGTAACACAAACGCTGGTTATCCGACCAAATTCGAATGACTCTTGACATATCACTCTAGGTGTTACTTTCTTGCTGGGGTAACGCACACGAAGTGGCGAATGACTCTATTGACATCACTGTAGGTGCTACTTTCATGCCGGGGCAGCGCACACGAAGCGACGTCACGCGACACCGTCGGACTCACTCACCCTTGAGCTGGTTGGCGAGCGCGGCGAGGTGCGCGGCGACGTCCGCGAAGTCGATGGCGGCGGCGCGCGCCACGTCGCCCGGCTCGGGCACGGGCAGCGCGCACGCCGCGGACAGCGCGCCGCCGCGCGCGCGCGCGTACGTGCGCACTATGAAGTGCAGCAGCGTCACGTGCGACTGCTTCGACTGCGCACGTGTAATATTATATTTTTATTAGAGATTATTTTGGTAGAACTCTTTGCGGTTCGACTCCGGAAGCACCACCGCCACATTTCTGCGTAATAACACCAGTTTTATGCGCTGCTGTGTTGTGGTCTGCAGGGTGTGGTAAGGGAGACATACTCAATCCTCAGGGGTGGCAAGGCATCTGTAGGTAACCTTAGGTGAGACTTTGATCTTATCTTATTGATTACAGATGTCCATGGGCGGCAGTAGCCACTTACCATCAGATGGGCTGCATGCTCGTTTGCTACTTTTATACTGTAAAAAAATATGAGTGTAATGAATTATGATGTGAAACATTTAAAGCGGCGGTGAGACTGACGATTGGCGTGGCAGCGCGTCGCCATAAGTTAGTATGTACTACGCTATATGATAGTATGTATGCGGGAAATTAATTTGTCCCTCTTCATGTTGTTTTGGTATCAATTAAAACCTGTATTTATAAAAACCTGTCTTTAAAAAATAACGATTTAAGTGATTTTTTTTATCATTAATGAACAGGAATTAATAAAATGTATTACAGTTCGTACATATAATTTGGAAAACTATTCCAGTAATCCCAAATAGATTAAACCAAATGCAAAATTAAAATCTCTGTTTTTAAAAATATATATAAATAGAAATCTCTTTCTCTCTGAACTGTC
>MOOZ01002029.1:153985-165339 GCA_002930495.1 Cecropterus lyciades
GGCATTGGAGGTGGTGGTGGACCCATTTCTGCCATTTGAGGTGGTAAGGATCCCATTTCAGGCATTGGTGGGGGTGGTGGCACTGAAGAATACATACTCGGTAGTGATGGAGGTGGTTGCTGAGATGACTTATTGTCTGGGTCTATTATTGTCGAAATTGATTCAGTCTCAAACTTAGGCTTTGTACTTAAATTAAGATTAGATTCATGTTGATTTGTTGTTATTAAGATAGATGCGTCTGGAGGAGTCCCAGGCATTGGTGGTGGGAGTGGTGGCATGCCGGGCAGAGGAGGGGGCACAAAGGGTGTTGGTTGGCATACTGGTATAGATTGAGACTTGTCTTGTAATGAAGCTGACTGTAAATTTTTCTCAATTGGAACAACTTCTTGCAAATCTTCAGTTTGGTTATGTTGAAGTGATGTAAATTTTTGTTTAGGCTCAACAATGTTATGATTAGATGACTCTGACACTGAAATATTTAAAGATTGAGTTGATGTTGGAGACATAGCCGAATCTGAAGCTGAGCAAATCTTGTAATCTGTTTTGTTATATAAGACTTGAGTATTTGAACTATAATCATTTGTTGCATTGTTAAACATTATATTGTGTGAGCTAGTAAGATTTAAGGAACTATCATTTTGAGAAGTTATAAATTCATTAATAGTACTAAGAAATGATGCATCTGATGAGCTCTCATAGTTTGTATTATAATCTCCAGAACTTTTTGTTAAATCATTTTGTATTTCACTATCTTGTGTATCTCTAACTAATTTTATTTGACCTACTTCAATATTATTCTCCGCTAATCCATCTTTTCTGAATTGTTTATTGCAATCTCTGCTTTTATTTAACTTACAATAATTTTCTATTTTTTCAGATCTAATTTCACTTTTGCATTCAACACTTTTATTCATCACTTCATTATTTTGAGTTAATCTACTTAATTCTAAACTAGTATCAGTAATTGCATTTGTTCTTAAGGGAGCATCATATTTAGATGCATTTATCACAGGTTTATTAGTTGGCTTATCTAATTCATGAGCAATATCCAATGTTTGCACTTCTCTGTTCACAAATTCAGCTTTCCCTTTACTCTGGTCCTTGGGTGAGGAGACAAAATTCTTGTACACATTTTGATTGTTTTCAAAATTTTTCACTCTATATTGCTCTAATTGGTTCTCTAATTCTACAAGTTTTCTTTTTAAATCCGATATAACACTTTTAGCCTCAACAATATCATTCACATCATCAATATTGTTTTTACTAGGATGCAGATTATCTTCAGATCTATAAAAGTTCTGATCTTGTTTCATTTGTAGGAAGGTGTCTTTATCAGGTGGCCACAAAGACGTTTGTAACTTCCCAGGTGTTATAGGTTGTGCGGGGGGCACCTCCATGTGAGCCCAATAATACATTAGATTAGGCTGGAATTAAGTTAAATAAAACATTTAATAAATAGTTATGGAAAACAATAATAATATGTAGACAACAATGTTAATTTTGCAGCCAAAGACAAACTACATTAGTTTAGCTACCTTAATCATAATAATAATACTCTATTTTTTTGTAACCAATATATGCCATAACAAAATCAAATTTTTAAGTCTATTGGATACATATCCAAAGCTGACCTTGGCATTTTCAAATTCAGACAAATTCATAATCATTGAAGAACACAGACTATAAAGAAAATTGATATATAGGCCATTAAGCTTGTGTCTGAAAGATCATAATCATGTTCTCGAGATATATCGGCAGCAAAGAGGAGACTAATTTTTTTGTCCTCACCGAATATTTTAATCCAGTTATGGTACAGTGGAAGATGTTTGAGATGATGACAAATGATTACTGTGAAGCCTCTTGGAGCAAGAAGTTTGGGGGTATACCAATATTGATTATTAAGACCAAAGTCAGGGAGATAGTTTTATCTGTTTAACTGAACAAAAAAACTTCGTTCTGTGTATGGAGTCCATCATACTACATATATTACTGCAAGTAGACTTACTTCTGAATTCCTCCCGATATTAAATCCTTAATTCTGACCTGTGATGCAATTCCTTATGCTGTCTATTGTAGCGCTTTTTTACCTATCTAAATCCATAATAGTGGGTGTTGGGGTGAACTAGTAACATTAACGAACTAACCTTGAATACGACTTCCGGAGGGGCATCCTTATCAGGTATCTGGCGCAACACACCGGCGGCTAGCAAGTAAGTGCAATATTGGATACCTATTGCTTTCAGATCTTGTGCATTCAATACGTTCTTCACTGGACTGTTATCGGCGAATGATGACAGAAACCAATTTAGTAGCATTTGACCTGGAAAAATGTTCAAAACACTCAAATATACTATCACCAAAAATAGAACTGATCATCTAAAACATGAAGGTATGAAGTTTACTCGAGAATAGCAGATGTTTTGTGCAAATTATAAAATAAAACCGCTTTCAATTCACAAAATAAACACTCGACATTTTTGATTTAATGACATACTGATTTGACGTGTGACGTACTGACGTATGTAATTCGTTTATGTTTATTTACATAAAATAGTCCCTAAAAAGTCAAAAGCCTCCTAATGGTACAGCCTACATATATGGATAGCTAATTTATCAAAGAAAATATAACTTCTCTAGGCACAGCAGAATCTGGCCCTGCGAGCGATCGTGGGTGCCGGTCGCTACGTCAGGAATGACGTGGTGGAACGCGACCTCAAAATGAAGTTACTACGGGAGTTTGTGGTCCGCCTCGCTCGCTCAATATATGACCGAAGTACTCCGCACCACCCACTAAACAGTGGGAATGGTATTACTCTAATATTGCCTTTCTACATTGTAATATTTTAATTAATATGACAGTGTTGTGAAGCAATATTATAGTACCGAGGGGTTCGAATCCCCTTGTGAACTGCCCGGGTAAAGGGGGTACCCTCGAGACCTGAATAATCCTTACGATTCGATACAGGAACGTAAACTTCAAAGGGCGTACTTTTAAATTAAAATGAAATGAATAAAATAAAAATGTATGCTAATTTGCACTTATAAATATAACGCCTAAAAGATTTTTTAACCAAAAGTATATTATGTACCAATGTTTGCCTATTTATTATGTAAGGAGTTACTCTAAATAAATATCAGTCACAGAATAATAGTATTCATGTCATGTTTTTTTTTTCAAAAAATCGGCAAGAAATACATATTTTATATAGTCATTTTTTTTCTCATAAAATATTACTAAATAACCTATATGAGTACGATACTTACTGTGTACTATTTGACTTTGTTTAAATGTATCCAAAATGATTATCTCGTATAAAGGGTTTTTTTCACTGTTGTAATTAATTTTCGAAAATATTTCGCCTGATCTAAAATCGCATTGAATTTTGATTCGTTGACAGTGATTGCGATGAGCTAATATTAAAAATCGAAACCACGGTTTTTTCTTCATAATAGTAAACGTGAGCCTTTTTTTATGTACGTACACTAGAGAACTATTATTTTTTATAAGTTTCGGTTTAGGTTTTGTTTCGTTTTTACATTTGAAAAATGACTTCCGATCAAAAGGAGTTCCTTCCTCGATGTGCACTCCTAAGATAGTTACAATGTCTTGAATTCCTTTCTCAGTGGTCCGATATTTATTGAGAAATTTCACATAATTGAACTGAGCAACTGTTGTATTTGTAAAGTTAACACGATTGGTAGATAACTGCATTTTGTAATGCAAAACAGTCAAAACTATACAGCACTATATTTAAAAGTCACGTATACACTACACTTGCCGCTAATATCTTTACTGAGTTAAATGATTAAAACAAGATAAGACACGGCCATTGTAGTTATCTGTTTAATTTGCTAATAAAAGATAAGTGTCTTATCGGAACGTTCATTCACCTACTTCCAGGCGCCATTGAAATAAGCAAGCACATGCTTGTCTGGAGAAAAACTTACGACCTAATTAATTGCCAATGCTTTCTGTATTCATATTCATGGAGTAGTCACTAAATATATACGTTTATTGAAACTTTGAAATCTTTATATATACCGTTATTAAGTAACTTAAAGAATATATACATATTCTTACGTTTATAATATAGGAACAAAATAAAGTCGCATGAAGTCTCTGAATGTTAATGATTTCAGTGTAAAATAATATGTAAATTTCTAGGTACTTGTCGACAGATACTTCAATTGTATTTATTTGTATATAGAATAAATAAACAAACCTTCAAATTTCTCGTAAAGTTGAAAGTCCAATTTCTGCGGTACAAATTTTGGTCGTATTACTCGATTCTCGGTGAGCTGGTCCAAAGTGAGCGAGGCTACTTTTCTCAACACATTGGATTCGGTCATCGGGGTGTCACTCAAACTAGAAGGCCGTCGGTCTTTATCTGAAATGCATTTAATATTTTTTAATTTCCGTCATAATCATACCCATCTCCCATGCAGCATGTTCCGGGTCATTACTGGCGAGTCAAAATTCAAGCCTGGTCGATTCTATGCTAGGTATTGTAGACACCATGTCTTAATGGTGTCTACAATACCTAGCCCCACAGGCAATTATCGTAAGAAGGATTAATTTTAAATTAAGTCGTCCAATTATGAAATTTACGTTTGGATAATATTTTAAAATAAACATAAATTGTGATTGGATAATGAGATCCCGTAACACCTATCGACAGTAGAAATCAGTTGTTTTCAAATGAATTGTTTGAATTTCCAACTTAGTCCCCATGAACAACCGTTAATAAGTTCAGATAGGACTCCTGACCTTTAGAACGAGTTAAAGACGATCTCTTGCAGACAATTTGGCAGGACAATATAAATCAAAGTATCTTAAATTAAATAGGTACTCTTAATTATTTGACCAATAATTGTTGTATTAATGTAACGTAGAATTGACATCAAAGTTGCATTGCATCTAGGTATGTAAATGATATGTAAACTCTACTTAGTTTAATAGTAATTATTTTGTTTATCGTTAGTAACTGTGACGGTTTCCTTATCTTACTGGATATAAGATTTCGTATGACCTTGCTTATCGACTAGGCAAAAGATAAGTAAAGCAGGGTTAAAATGACGTAAATTGGTACAAAGTGCCACTATGTTATTAAATTGTACTTAAGAATATCACGTAAAAAAGAACGGCAGTAAATATACCTTATGTTGAGTTTTTTCAGTGATTACATATCAACACAAGATACTACACGTTTGTAAAACCAACCGAGGTCATTTATGTTTCGCTCTATTATTAAAGTAAAATACTTGGTAAACGTGCTTTTTAAAAGAAAAATATTGCTCTTTGTGTCTCTTAGGTCACATGGTCTAAGTTCACCTATAGCTCAGTACCAGTACAAGTACCCCATGATTGAATTTTGTTCAATGCAAAACGATCATAATAAGATCGCAGGCATCGAGTATGTATAGGGATGTGTAGGGGATCTTTATGTATCCATATAAAGTTGCGAATTACACAAGTTTTTTAAGTCTTTTTTATTTTTCCTTAATAAAGCCGATTGTCGTTTGATTTGACTTGAGTATACATTTAAAAAGTAGGTATGAGATACATTTAAAAAGTATGTAGATATATATGTATGTATGCAGTTGTCGCTGTAACCAACAGTTTGCAATGTGAGATTTGATTGTTCGCCGTGTTGGTGTATGCACGGAAAACATGTTCTATAAACAAGTGCACGAAATGCGATAGCAACCAATACGCTGTGAAATGTGCGCGTTTTAAGTGTTATCATTTTTTCTTACACCGTAGAGATATCAAAGCGAAGGATGTGATTGACATCAATAGTAGGTATTTGTGGAGATTTTATTTCATAGCGTAAGTATTCATCTCAACAAATGGCAATTGAATTCGAATACAGTGCAAAAATTTCATAATAGAAATGTTATGACATTATCTACAGTTCTTCCTTCAAGTTATAATGTAAGTTACTAAATAATATTCAAAGTACCTAATTCCTACTCTCGCGCTATCATGATTGAAATGTGTTGAGAGTATTGAGAGCATTGTTACGCATAAACGTAACTGGTTCATGCTTATGTTTGAAAATTTCGATGAAGATCATTAAGATTTATTTCAGGAGTAAGAGACATAACTTCATAACGTAACTTACCGTCGAGAATGGTAAGAGATGGTTCACAGGTAGTTACCGGAGGTAGTTCAACTTTACGGTGTCTGGATAGGGTAAACGAAGTTTGTCCCGGACATGCTTTCAACCGGTTATCCAGGAACTCATGGTTACATTCATGACTCAAGCGGTCCGAGGGCTCTTCCTTTAATCTCGAAATTATAGCGCCCATTCCCCTTTCACTATCATCTCTGTCAGTGTCATCAAGTGTGTCAGATTTTATTTCTTTTTCTTCTGCGTTGTGAATCGATAACAATGAGGTAGCGACGTCGTGAGGCATGTCTGAGGCGCTCGCGGCTGGCGTGCGCGGCGCGTGCTGCGCGGGCGCATCTGCCGGCGGCGTGAGGGTGCGCGGGGGCTCGTCGTGCGCGCTGTCGCTCTCCGCGGAGTAGTAACACAGGTTGAGCTCGACGGCGAGCGGCGTGAGGGGGTCCGTGAACACTGACTCGGAGGTAGAGTCGTTAGCGGGCGAAGCGACCTGCGCCGGCGGCGGCGGCGCGGCGGGCGACTGGTCGCGGGTCGGTGACCGCCGCTGCGAGTGCTCCTCCGGCTCGCACCTGGTCACCGTTACCTCCGACTGCACACTCGCCGACTCCGCGCCCCCCTCTTCGCGTAACGATGTTTTGAACACGCACTCGACCGTATCGTTATCGGATGCTTCGATCAATTCATTGTTATCGGAATCTGGCGTTTTATCGTATTCTCTGTCGGTCGTCTCCCGCTTCACGTTGCTCTTTTTCCGTGAATGTTTTTTGCTTTCCCTCCCTGGCCCTTTTCTGTTTAGGTTCCTCATGAAGTGTTTACTTCTTGACGGAGATTTTCCACCCTTACTTTGTTTTTCATTTGCTTGAATGTTCCCCATTTTTAACACTTAATTACTCTTAAAATACTTTAGTTATAATACTTAATACATATAGTGTAATAATTACAAGGTTGTTAAACTAAATCTTAACGAACAATATATAAAATGAAATACGAGAGGAGTGAATTCACAGCCCTTCAGTCTGTTCACTGTATGGGTTAGAACATGCGCAGTACGAAGAAGGAAGTAAATCAATAATTTTGCTACAGATCTTTTAATAATCTGTAAGGTATCGAGGGCACAGGTTTTATCTTTTACACGTTAATCGGAAGTAGGTTTAAAAGCAAACCGGTTATAATGTCTACATTATTAAAAAAAAAAACTCTACATTGATGATAAACTTTAAGCGATATTTTCGACGTACAACACCCTTTCTAATTTATTCTCTTTCATAACCCAATAGATGGCGTAGAGAATCGTAAAAAAAGGCCCGTATGCCCAAAAATTTCATGCAAATTTGGAGTTAAGCTATATTAGCTCATAGGTACGTCATAATTATGTAAATAAACGTTACGTTGAAGTTAAAAAGTGAAATGAGTTCGTATCTTAAAAGCAAAATTTTACTTTGCATTAAGTACACACATATGAATATGTTAAAATGGTAACAGTACGTCTTGAATGATTCTTAAAAATCTTATCGTAGAAGGTGACTTGGTTGTGAGAAATATAGGCGTAGCGTATCATCATCATGTTTAAACTTGATAAATGTATAGATGATTTAATTTTCGATTATAAATTTTCATGGCCTTTCACCGTTACACATTGTAGTGTTCGAGAACGGTTATGCTATAACAGAAGTTGATATCGAGCATGGGTGCAGCTGCTTACGATGATACAGTCGATGTGACATAAAAAACTAATAAGCGCCATAGACATGTAATCAATCCCGAATAGGAATAACTCTTAAAAGGGTTGTTACCGTTGAAGATTAAACCGCAACATCTTTTGGACATGACTGAACTTCATATCAACAGTGCTAGATAGTGGCTACTTAGGTTAATCAACGGCCTGGGGCGGCAAAGCTGAGTGAGACCCCACGTCTAAAAGCCGTCACACAAACGCCAAACGGCGTGATGCCACAGCACAACATTGCTGGAGCGATTCGCTAAAAGTGCCGCTACCGAGCCCTTATTTGAATCAAACGTCGGAAAATGCGCGGCGTTGCGTTTTGGTAGTATGGC
Organism: Cecropterus lyciades; assembly: GCA_002930495.1. Classification (NCBI taxonomy): domain Eukaryota; kingdom Metazoa; phylum Arthropoda; class Insecta; order Lepidoptera; family Hesperiidae; genus Cecropterus; species Cecropterus lyciades. The sequence goes on from MOOZ01002029.1 coordinate 162,169, forward strand.
ACTGCAATGTCTTTTTTTGTAACGGCCCTAAAAACTTGACATTATGTATGAAGTACATACATTATAACTTATAGACATTTGGAGGCTTCCTTGGACCAGAGGTCTGACAGGACCCTCAAACTATCCATTTTACGTTAATTCGATGTTAAGTAAATATGTTTGATTACTCAAATCTATAATATCTCCAAATCTCCAAAATCCAAATCTCCAAAATATCTGTAAATTAGAGATCTGTTAAGAGAGATGTTTCGTATAAACCTTAATTGGAGCCTGTAGGCTAAGCTACGCCCATAATTATGTGTTATTGAATTATATATCTATAATTCACTAAATTGGATTAAATCAGGCTATTACAATTCATAGTAATTTGTTCTATCTAATGTTCTTAATGTTGTTTTGGTACCTGGTAACAAATTTTGAATCAAACCAGAATTTTGCTTCAAACCAAAAGATATTGAGACAGGTTGATAACATGATACAGCGTAAAATTAATAATACAACATAACTTGCATATAAAACATTACGACCAATAAAAACACAATTACTCTGCATTAAAATTCATTTAATTTTTACGAATGTTGTACAGTAATATTTACAACTTAGATACTATTATTAAGACAATCTTAATGTAGTATTATTTATTCTAAAATATGGCCCTCATTTTTATTCTCCCATGTGTTTTAAGTACTGCAAACTTTTTAATGATTAATATATGTGCTAATGTAAACATTTACAAAATTAAGAACTAAAGTGAGTAAATAGCTAAATAATAGGTCGCGCTGCTCCACTCAAAATAGCGGATTATGAAGAATATGAGCGTAAATACTTATATTTAAAATGTTGAAGTCAATGTCAGCATTGACATTCATAAAAATAAAATCATAATAAAAATGTATGTATAAATTTAATCAATCTCCAAAATATCTGTAAATTAGAGATCTGTCAAGAGAGACGTTTCGTATATAAACCTTAATTGGAGCCTGTAGGCTAAGCTACGCCCATAATTATGTGTTATTGAACTATTTATATACCTATAATTAGCAACAAAATATGATAATTAAACAAATATTAAATATTTTGTCACGTGTGAAAAATATATGAAAATTGCAACCAATACGGTACTGCAAAATCGATTTTCAAAAATATCATCGATTGTCAAAAATATCATCGATTGTCAAAAATATCATCGATTGTCAAAAATATCATCGATTGTCAAAAAAATATCTATAATACAAAATCATATATATCAATAAAAGGTGGGTCCGTTCATTTTTAATGCTAAAGAAATGTCGTTATTGATAAGCTGTGAAGAATAAATGATATAAAAGTAAGCAAAAAATCATGCACTGTCATAACTATACTTATGTTCTTAAGGAATAATATCGATTCTTAGATTTAAGTCATTTGATCTCCTAACTAACAATATTAATGAAACAAGAAAACTGTAATAACTATCTTAAAAATCGATAGTTCATGGTTTTCATACAACATATGTATTTGTAGTTCAAAAGTAAAAATAACAAGCTTTTTGAGAGCTTTTATGCTTTTAGAAAACAGTAATACGTGCGTAGAGATTTTTTAGGTGTATAATAAGAGGTTTTTAAACTATACTATGACATTCTATGCAAACTGAACCACTCTGTAGGCCATTTTAGGCGCAGACGCCCGCAGAATGTTTAAATATGCATAGATGTATACACATACATCTATTTTATTACATAGATACTATTTGTCAAATAAAATTACGTACAGTCATCGATAAATTTTACGCCACTTTGTGTTTCAATAATGAACAATAAATAATTTATTGGTTATTAAGTGATGTTATAGACATTACTGAAAACGCAAAGTTTAAAAATTTAAAGCCGACTGTACATATCAACATACATGAAATGAAATTAAAAATAAGAAAGTAATTTTAGTATAAATCTTCTGAGATTTCACGCAGAAATGCGTTGTTAGTTATTAAAAAAAAAAGTACAAAGACAGCGTCGTCTAAACCTTAATTATACAATTATTAAAGTGAAGGAGAGGTATAAAACAGACATACATTCTATTTTATACCGGATTTCAGTAGCCACTTTATTTACCTTTTCGATAAAACTTATTGAAATTTGTGAAAAAATGTGATGATAATGAGATCTTTTCGTGTATAACCCTACTCTAAAATACTGCAAAAGATGTTACGTTTTTTATTTGCTTATCCAAAAAAATGTTACTGCGTAAAATATACCATAAAATATATGAAATGGTGTATAAATTTCTAGAATCGAAGTCAAAAACCACCTAGAAGTATATAACGTAAGATGTTTAACCTTACATGGAAGAAAATAATTAATTATAAGTATGCTTCACTTAAGACGTTAGGTAGTAAATGGCACCGAAATTACAGATCGAAAAAGTATTAATTAGAATAGATAAATCGTTAATACAAGCAACGATTTTAATACGATACCATCGCAAAAAACAAATATAAGTAATTGGCATATGAAATATTACCAATGTATTCACTTAAATATCATACTTAAATCATGACAGCAAGAAAGATGACAACTTTTCAGTGGCGGAGTTTCTATGGAATATTTACAAGTATAAAAGGTACCTTTGTTTGTGTAAACGACAAAATAAATAATATTTGATACAGAAACTTTACGATTTTCAAATTATCATTGCCTTTGTGATATTTAAAATTTACTTATATTTGAGAAACTCGATGTTATATCGACATGTCTAAGTTTGAACAACAAGACTTGTTACAAAAAGTTTAGGACAATATGTACATACCTAAGATGTCCTTATAACATTCTTTGTATACTAGATAAAATTGACATTCAGAATATATAACACTTTACTCGAATTCATGTTATTCAGGTGCAACAAACACACCATAAACTATCAAATTATCATACGCCCTACTTTAACGAGACAATCTTAATGTACAAGGTTGTAAATAAAATGAGCGAGAACTGTTCCTCCAATAAAAGAGTCATATGAGTTCATAAAATGAAAATATCTTAACTCAGAGTGTACTATAAAATATATACTTAAGGGCCTTAATGAATAAATTCGGTATAATGCACATAGAGCGTGCAAAATTCAAAAAACAGAGACGTAGAATTATTCACCACATTATACATAATAGTTCGTAAACATGACCAATAGCGTAGCGTG
>MOOZ01002029.1:185037-195359 GCA_002930495.1 Cecropterus lyciades
TTTTCTCCTTTGAATCTTAATTTAATATATTTAATTTTATGTGCTCGAGCAATAACGTTAAAGAACTTTCTGATGAAGTTTCGACTATCTACGGAAGTTTAAAAAAATAAGACAATCATATGTATACATTCTAAAGGTGGTAGAACTCTTAGTGGTTCGACTCCGGAAGCACCACCGCCACAACTACTTCTGTCTTATAATAGCATTGTTATGAGCTGCTGTGTGCTGTGACTCTAGATTTACCTGGGGTTGATTACATCTGTACTTTTTTTTTTTTATAGTATGGAATATAGTATCAGGTGAACTGCACGCTCGTTTGCTACTTTCATATTATAAAAATATGTAGTTGAAACAAAAAGAACTAACTTTAATAGTTATCGAAAAAAAAACATTTTTTAAATAAGATCTCTTGATAGAACTCTGTCTACTTAAATAAAGTTGACACCACCGATTTCATTTTTTATATTATAAATCAATATTATTCTACATATAATAATTATGAAAAAGTTCTGCGTATCTGTACATTGCTAAATAATAAATCATAACTGACAAATCCATATTTATTTTAAGAAATATCTGTCTGTTTCTCTGTGAGTTTAAAATACCATCAAATCAACACTGCTTAATTAAATCTATACTAGTCTATACTTTTTTTCAATATTACAAAGCTGAAGAGTATGGTTAGTTGAACACGCTTATCTCAGGAACTACTAGTTCGAATTGAAATCATGTTTGTGTTGAATAGTCCATGTATTGAGGAAGGCTATATAACATCACGTTATGTTTGTTAGTTCGTTTTTTTATTATGTGGTAGCGGGTAAAACCGCGAGGCACAGCTAGTTATTCGTAGTCCATATCATGAAGCATCATTTAATCTTTATTTCACTAAAATCCATCAACTTTGTCAAAAGTTTCATCAGGTTATGTTACATTGTTTTAATGCCAGTTAAACTGTGGATCACAGCTTGTGTAGTTTACAGTGGCTGTGGATTGAATAGATAGTTGAAATAGACGCATTAACTGGAGCCGATCAAATTAGTAATCGACCTCAGGTAGGACTCAAAGCAATCTAACGAAGCGCAAATAGCGTCTTATGTAGATCGTAACTGATCAACAGAGTTAAGCAACATTTCCTCCGTAGAGAGTTTGGTAATCGGAAGCGGTTAAATTTCATACATGTTACGTATTTAAGTCGTTAAAGTTTATCGGCGACGTTATGGGATGTTTGAATATAACTGACACGGATTCGTCTAACAAAGTCCTATGAGTGCCAGTGAGCTCTTGTCTAGAGACGGACGATACGCACATTTGCTTTTTCCATTGCATAAAAATTAGATAAGACAGGATAGGAGGCAAATATCCTGCACATTAGTTTTAAGTTAGTTCTCCTATACTTCTAAGTTGTAAAATCGTCAAATTATTAAACCTACACTACGAAATAGGTGTAGCAGTAGTGCCTCTGGCCGAACCACGAAGGGTTCTTCCACCTACTACGTACAGAAAAGGAAAGACTATTTGTAATGACTAATTTCGAACCTAAAAGCGTCTTACACATTGGATTACATTTACACTGTTTGGCATCGTAATAAAAGGCATCCCCACTCCCTCCAAAATAGATATGTTGATGAACAAGCACAATATAATAAAAAAAGAAATAAAATAAAAACAAGCAAGAATAACAACTCACAGTTAACACTAAGATCGACGGTGGCATCCAGCTGTTGTCCCTCCGGCATCGCGCGGTTCCACACAACGCAGCGGAAGGTGGCGCCGTCGTCGTCGCGGCTGGGCACCAGGACGAGCGTCGCGACGGAGGGCTCGGCGCGCGTGCGACCGTGGACCAGCGTCGCTTCCATGGGATACGTGGAACCGTCGCGGTACCATCTACGATAAAGTGAGTGTTAAAACACATATAGACTAGTAACATTGTTTAAAAATAATAAGACTAACCCGACTGCTTAAAACGATTTTTTGTTCATAATGATTCATTTAATTTAACGCTTAATAGGAGTTTTCAAAATAGTCCAGTAAAAGTATTATAATATATATTTTTTTAGAATGGTCTATTTACTAGCTTTCATTTGATACCAATACTGTCGTAATAATAAAAAAAGTCGTCATTTACCCCTATTTGCAGGCGCCATTTTTTAAAATTATATAGCCTATGTCACTTTCCAAACTGAGAATAATGATATGTCATACGTCACAATCCGTCAAGCCGTTTGGGCTGTAGCGCGTGACAAAGAAATGGACATAGGTACATACAAACACAAATACGTTCGAAAAACATCACCCTTCTTCTGACGCAGTCGGTGTGAACTAAACATGTGTTAAACTACTTGTGTATGTACTATGGTATGTACGTATGAAATTATACATCATTGGAATTATTAATGTGTATTATGTATGCTGTGTAGTGTATGTATGGTATCAGAGTGTCGTGTGGTATAGGTCTTGAATAGCACTACTCCCTTTCATCCCGTGGATGTCATATGAGGCGACTCAGAGACACCATCCAAGAGATGACAGAAGCGTCTTCCTGTGTAAAAACACTCATAGTTGTCACCAACAAGCTTGCGCGGTCGCTATTGAAACCCCCATTAGGAGGAGGTCTATATCCAACAGGAGACCTATAAGGCTAATCCATGCACTTATGTATGTATACACGATTGCACGTGTGTATGAATTATATCACATTGACGTAATTAATAAACAATGTTTATGTTACATAAGTGATCCCAACTTCGTTCCGCGCTATGTCCTATTTCCAACACTATATATCAATTTTGGCTTGTATTTTTGTTCATTAATGTCTTAATCCTTTATTATCTCTCTGCTAGTGACGGGTATTCTCATAGAGTGTGAAATGCAATAGTCCATCTCGCTGGCTCGTGCAGGTTAATAGACTTCACACACCTTCAAGGCTATCTTTAAAGAAACTTTATACATAAAGAAATCATGTGATAAGTACATAAGATCGAAAAATCCAGAGTCTGGAGTTTGAACCCTGAGCAACCACATTAAGATCGAAATTCACACCATTAGACCATCATTCATTACTTACATAAAATATTACATGGATTAATAAATAAAAGATAGAATATATTGGATATACGTGTAGGTAACGTGTGGGTACTTATATGTCGTACTTATTATTATTCTTTTCATACTTAAATCTAACGACAAAGCAGAGAGACTACCTGATGGAAAGTAGTCACCGTCGCCTATGGACATTTGCAACGCCAGAAGAGTCTTATGTATTTTATATATTTTATGGTATGTACATTTACTTAATTATAAGGTTGTACTAATTGCGATTGGAAACAAAGCATGCCTCTCTTCTTGTAAAGTTATATAAAACGGCCTTAACTTACGCAGTAAAGTAAGCGAATTAGAGTTTGAAATAATTTCTAAACTGATTACGTAGTCTTATTCCAATAAATTTATTATGATTCATATGCCATGAATATCTTAGGTAACATTGACTCGTAGAGATCGTAATATGACTCTTGGATAAACGTAGAGAGTAAATATAATATACACACATCAGGTTCTCTGTTATTTTTATAAATTTCATATTATCGTGCAGTCAACTAAATTCGATAAGATTAACACAGTAATGAGATACTCAAGTAATTTTCTCGAACAAGTTTCATATTTTTACTTATTAATGTTTACTACATCGCCTAAAATTATTAAAAAAAAAGTTCCCAAACGTGATGCATACATTGACACATGGTCAGCGTCATATTTACTGAACGATGACTTACTTTATGATGGGTTCGGGAGATCCCCCAGAGCTGGAGCAAGCGAGCTTCAGTTCCTTGCCCTCCTGCGCCTGCGCGTGCACTCCCGGCGACAGGAGCGGTGGCTGCGGCTGCGTGAGGACCGTCAGGCTGTGCCCCTGCGAGTGGAGCGTTCGCCCTGACCCACCCGCCTTCACGCGACACTCGAACCTTCCATTGTCCCTCTCGTACGACACGTTCGACACCAACAGGTCGAAACGGCCCTCCGTTGGTGCGTATGTTATTCTGTAACAGGATATGCGCTGAGTTCGAAGTCGAGACCGGGATGTGGTTGACACCGAGATCGAGTTTCTCGGTTTGATCCCCACGCTAAACACTCATCTGTAGGTACTTTGTAATAATTGAAAACACCACGTATTGACGAAGTTAAGAAATATTTGTCAAAATAGAATGCCTCATGAATTTCTTTAGATTTAAATTGTCTTGTTAGTGCAGTACCAGCAATAAACAAGCCTGCAGCCCATCTGATGTTAAGTGAACACACTGTCGCCTTTGGACAGCTGAAACTGACCTTAAATGAGACAGTCCGATCCAGTAGGAAACTTATATTAGTATATCTGCCCGAATATATCCGTAAGTAAGTTAAGGGGTGGGGGGGGGTCTGAACCTAATGTTTTAGCTACACCCATGTTTGCCTTATTATACCCTTCCAACTGTAATACAATAGCAGTAGGGTTGCCACCGATGCATTAGAACTATGAGAAAACTGTAAATTCCAAAACGTTTGTAATTAAAACCTCATACTCCAGTAGGCATGAAAACTCGACGACTCTACATTAAATTACATTTACTACGGCCAACAAGTATTACGAACTTCTATCACAAACGTTAATCATGAGTTAGCGTATCACCCAAATGTCTAACTACAGACGAACGCAAAACTTCTGAAATATTCATGAGAAAGGAACGTGAAGTACAAAGGCGGCAGACATCTCATACATCAGACAAACAAAGTGGAAAGTGAGAAACACTTTGATGGTGATTGTTTGTATCATTCTGGAACCTTTTGGTACAACAGTAGTGTATAGTTATAACATGTTAGTATATTTTTGTTTTTTTTCGCATGCAAACGTTAATTAATACAGAGCTATCTATCATTTATACAATTATCCTTAATTAAAATGAGATGACAATTAACTAATTAAAATAAATTCTCTGTGCCGTGAACATAAAACAGGTGTCGCGTGATGATGGGGCGAAAAATATTTGCCAATTACAGAATTTTTGTATTTACGCTTCCTAATTTCAGGGCGACAAATTAATCTTGGGCTCTGGGCAGCGCTTTTTAGAGCACGTAAATATTTGAAAAATATATCTATAGGAGAACCTATTTTGCGTCGATCTATTCCCAAGGCGGCAAGTTCATGCAAGAGTGTGGGTATCGGCTCGGCACCTATTTGTTGCCTTATAAACTAATAATGAAGAACACACATATTATGGGATACACTGTAGTCGCTATATCGTAGCGTCTGAACTCTTTTTTATAAGATTTAAATAGCAAACGAGTACGCAGTTCACCTGACGGTGAGTGGTACTGCCACCCATGGACAACTGTAAGCAACTTCATATAGCATAGCTGAGCTTAGCCCTCGGGAGTAGCGACGCTCTGTGGTTGACTTCAAATAGAACCTCTGTTCTATATGTGAAGTTGCTTACAGATGTCCATGGGCGGAAGTGACCACTTACCATCAGGTGGACTGCATGCTCGTTTGTTACTTCAATCTGATGAAAAAAAATATAGAACAGCAGTTTCTGCTAAAGTCAATTAATGTGTAACCTCACCCAAACGGCATACTTACTGATAGTTAGTTTCTAAGGGGATGTTTCCAATGGCCACGTTGTCGTGTCCACTCGTAGTGCTCCGAACCCAGTAGTACGTAAGGGACTCTCCAGCCGTAGGCTCGAGGGCAAACCTGCATTGCATAGTAACGTCATCCCCCTCCCGCGCGTCGTGCTGCTCGTCCGCGGCCCTCGTCCATCCCACTGAAAAGAAAACTGATGCTACAATTTGCACTTCGTTATTCATTCACAAAGTTTCGCTCCACGGGCACGTTCAAATAGAACCAGTACAGTACATTGTTTCGTCCTTTTAATTGGTTGCTAGAACAATGTTTGGAACCTTAACATCGGACGGATAGCTTACACTGTTAGGTAACGTATTGCATTCGGTTTTACAAAAATCTGGCCCACGCTCCGCGGAATTCGGACCGTGAAATGAATCTTTCCACTAATCTAACAAAGGTTTTGACTTTTTCGTTCCTATTGTAGATTAATTCAATAAAAGCCGGTAAAGGTCGAATTTGGAAGTTTGTTAGGTAGTAGAGTAGTGATATAGATATAGAAAGAGGTATGCGCAAATATTTATTTTAGTTTTTATTACTATTCAAATAAAAATGAACTAAAGGGAACTAAATGCTTAGGCGTCTTTACCTAATATGACTGTTCTGTAATGCACGATATTATGGTGACAAAGTAAGGTGCTAACATGAAGACACGTGAATTATTCTGGTATTTTATGAAGGCATAACTGAAATATTAAGTTACGTGATGTTGATTTATCTATACTAATATTATAAAGCTAAAGAGTTTGTTTGGTTGAACGCGCTAATTACAGGAAGTACTGGTTCGAATTGAAATAATATTGCTGTGTTGAATAGTCCATTTATTGAGGACATCACTCTATGTTTGCTTGAAATCAAGGGACACAGCTAATTTTAAATGTGTTCCTACTTAAATTTGAATAAGAAAGCAGTCACTTACGGGATAACGAATTTACATAAAGCTACGGAGCTTGATATTTATCATCAAATTTCGAAATGAAAGAAGCACAGCGATAACCTGTGTGACCTCCGACCTAAATTAGAAGTTGATTAATTAGAAGTGCCTCTAATAAGTCAACTTGCTTCGTAAATAGTGCAAATGAAGTTAAATGTGAAACGCGTGTATCGTAACTTTGGATGCTAACTCGTTGCTACATTAATCTGGATTTTAGTGTGGTTAATATGCTATAAGTCTCCAGATGTGGGAGTCATTCCCAATAAAGGGTCATAAAAAGCAAATAAAACTAAACCAAACAAAACCAAATTCCACTTTGTACAAAACACACTAAACAAGATTTTATTTTAATAGCACATTGCAAAAAATGCGATATCCTTTATTTAAAAAGGTCATTATTGTTGTGGGATTAGTTGTCCTTTAAAAGTAGTTTAACAAGTTATAAGGACACTATCAGAAAGGAGGAAATTTACGTAAACTTGAAGGTGACCGGTGATTTATTGGTATTTACCTACATCTTGATCTCTGCTTACTAAACAAGTACTTTGAATAATTCAAACTTTAATACAAGATCATTACGTTCCTCAAAATGGTTATGTTTTGCGCCCACACTTGCAAATTATAGCCGAAAACGTAAACGTACAATATATGGGCAAGTCGTAAACGATGATCGTTTTTAAGGAAACGTAATAAACTCGTACGTAGGTCACTGACCAGAAACACGCCATCATTAAATATAAAACATTTATTTGCATATCTACTGTACCTACAGTACTGAGCTATCTAAGGCTGACCTAGTACACTGAAAGGCAATCCCCTAAGCCCCCAGTCTATTTAACGTCAGCTGTCAGGAATTGAATTGAAAGGAAGCGAGAAGCTGGGGTACAATTAGGAGACGACTGGAGTGCCATTCGGTCCACCAGCTGAATTAAACTATGAATTTTTTAACCTGCCCTATTACGGCAATTTATCTTCTTGCATTCTGAATGCCTCATTTAATATTTAATCCTCTCCTAGGTACTTGTAAGATAAAACGGCATAGATGACCAAACTCTACTGAATTACTAATTAAGCGTCCAAAAATAATAATCTTCTTATTTATTTTCTATAATATATGTAAAAGGCAATTTCGACTCTGTGACTTATATATCAACGCGCAGCCGAAACTACTGTACCTAGAAACATGAAATTTAGTACAGGGGTTCCTTTTATGGTGCAATTCAGCAATACGAAAGGATTATTAGAAATTCAACCCCTAATGTCATAAATAGGGTTTAAAAGTTGTTTGAAAGTGTGCCAAGTGTGTGTGTGTGTGTGTGTGTGTGTGTATGTGTGTGTGTGTGTGTGTGTGGGTAGATAATGAAATACCTAATACATCATTTTTTGAAAATAAACCCCTAAAAATATAGGTTAGTGGTTATAAGTTTGTTTAAAAATCCGCCGATTTCGAAGCAAGCTCAGTCTTTCTTTTCAGTCGGCTTTCTGGGTAGAAATAAAAAATGTCACTTTACCGTTTTTCAGAAATCAACACCTAAATAGGGGTTAAAACTTTATATGAAATTCCGCCAATTTTACTACGCTATTTTGTAGGAAACTCTATGAAATTCAGTACTCAACTTTGTGGGTAGAGTTATAAAATATGTATTTCACCGTTTTCGGAAAATTAACCTCTAATGATGTAAAATAGGGGTTGAAAGTTTATTTGACCGTTTCTGGAAAATCAACCAGGGGTATGAAAGGGGGTTAAAAGGCCCAAGAAAATGCCAAACCAACGGTAAGGACGGCAGAAACGACAGTATGTGTGGCTCCGTACCATTGTAAACCAAATGATGTGGTTGGTTCAAATGTTTATGTGGCTGGAGCATGATAGTGCAGCGTGCACAGAGGACTCCGGTTGTGTTCATTCGGTCCCGGACTCCTCTTTGCAGTGCGGAAGATGATTACTTAGAGTAAAATTCAGCATAACCCCACGTCACCGGATACCGTTTGGAGGTTTCTCTTTAAATAAAAGAGGGAGGTATAATAAGGTTCAAACCTTTTTATGGACTCCCTCAGTTTTAAGTTAGAACGTAAAAGTGCATCTCTCCTTTCTATATGGACCTGAAATACCTTTAAGACCGCTATAAAAAAAAATTCGCCAACCAGTACCTAATATACTTTATGCGTTATTTGAGTACAAAACCTAGACTGAACTTAAATGTTTTAAAAATATATTAATTACTATTTATCCTATAACTAATATAATATATTTTAACTCTATTTATACTATTGATAGGCGATTCCATGCATCTTTCGACTTATTAGTCATCTTCACACTTCTATACTTAACACTTATCACAAATAACAATAAGGCGTTAAATCGTTTCCTAAACTTCTATCTGTAATAGTGTAAAATCAAGATGGAATATTTATATTAAAGTTTTCGCGTACGAAGTCGCGGGCAACAGCTAGTTTTAATATAAAAGTTAATTAAGTCAATGTTCGTCAGTAGTTAATTACATGGTCTTCAATCATCTACACTATCCTTAGTCGATACTTGAGTTATTAAGATCTTACTAATTAGGGCAAAGAGATGTTGTATTTCAGTTCCAAATCCTCTAAGACAACTCGTTAGGGTGGTAAGAAGTAAGTTGTGGTAAGTTTATTGGAGCTGTAACGTACTTCTCAAACTTCAATCAGAAGTTAGTATTTCACTTTGCCAAACACAGTAAAAAAAGTTGTTCAGCTACATTATTTCGTAAAACGAGCAACGAGATTCATTCCAAGATACTCTGCCTTTTGAGGTATATGGCCTCATATAGACTAATGGTTTTCATTGCCATTGTTCAAAACATCTGGCATGCGTGTTGGTGACCGCTGTAGGTGTTGATAATACACAGGTATTGAATACTGTCCATCTCCCATGGGCGTAGCCAGGTACGGACAGAGGAACAGCTCCCCCCCTCCCCTCCCTAGAAGATCAGTTGGTCATAGATAAAAAAATTGCATCTATTATTTTCAAAAAGTTGACGTTGTTTGAGAAATTTAAAGATTATGTGAAGAACTGCGCTATTTCCGCGCATTTAAACCACAATTAACACGACATAGTCTCAATCTGCCTTCTCACAATCTTGATTTGCCCCCTTGATCTCCCTATAGAGAATCCTGGCGACGCCCTTGCCATCTCCTGTATTTTGTTCACACTATTAAACGGTCCAAGTGCGTAAGTTTGACTTTAGTCCCTGAATTTTACAATGTATTAGCTTTATAAATTACTAGCTGCGCCCCGCAGTTATAGTCGCGTTTAAATGTAACTCGACATAGTTACATACACGTCAAGTATAATTACATATACGTGCGCGTAGAGCGCGCGCAGTTTCTTGGGTTTTATTTTTTTGTGCTTAATCCTAATTACATTTTCTAAAATAGAAGTAGCTTAAGTTACTCCTTATGACATTAGCTATCCATCACTGATATTCCCGTCGAAAATTGGTTCAGTATTACCCAGAACAAACAGACATATAGTCAGACAATAAAATTAGTAATTGATGTTTTGTTATCAGTATCGTATATATTTCCATATGTATTTGGTAAAAAGTTACAAACAGACAGTACGTTGGCTTATATATATTTTTTTTATTATGCAAAAGCAGTAAAGGAGCCTGCTGTTTACCTAATGATAAGTGGCCACTGCCGTCCATGGACTTTTTAATCAACTCCAGATAAGATTCGCATTCAATTCTTACCTGAAGTTGACCATAG
>MOOZ01002029.1:195969-213761 GCA_002930495.1 Cecropterus lyciades
CTTATTTATATGTACAGATGTATAGATTATGTTTACACAAAAATTGTATCACCTTGCAGCCAGTTCTAGAATCTCAATAGCGATTTCAATAAAAGCTATACCCAGAAATGAAGAGCTTTATTGTCTAACCAGTACTTCTTGAAATTAGCGTGTTCGACCAAACAAATTCTATTGTTTTATAATATTAGTATAGATTTAGCATTATTCCAACATGCACGTAAAATAACGATTCTAACGAAAGACCAAAAACACGTTGAAATAACACACTGATTTTGTTGTATATTACCCTTTATAATTTTTTTAACCCTATTACCTTCATATAGTTATTACTATTCAATAAAAGCCAGCCATCCAGTCAGCCAACTGTCTATAACCGTTCAAAACACAACTCTTTATGAACACCGGACGACCGAAGTACGTTGGCTTATATATATTTTTTTTTTATTATGCAAAAGCAGTAAAGGAGCCTGCTGTTTACCTAATGATAAGTGGCCACTGCCGTCCATGGACTTTTTAATCAACTCCAGATAAGATCTGCATTCAATTCTTACCTGAAGTTGACCATAGAAGGGTTGCTAAATGCTGGGCTATGTTGGAATGCCTTGCTAAACCATGCCACCCTTACCAAACCCATCAAACAAGAATACAGCAGCGCTTAACACTGCTGTTATTAGGCAGAAATAGGTGTGGCGGTGGTGCTTCCGGAGTCGAACCACCTTTCGAGTTCTACCACCTTTAGAATGTATACATATAATTATCTAATATTTTTTTAAAACTATCAAAACCCGTTCTGTACGTAAACCTTAAAATCCGCTAAACAATCAATAAACCTCAATTCCTATATTGTATGTACTCAAGGTACTGTTACACGTATGTGTAGTTGTGTAAGTGGCACACAGTAGCTGTGCGTGTACGCATGTGACATCTATGTCTTGGGCGCCGACGCGACACCATTCGATTCTCGCTAGATTCCATAGTTCGGTTGCTTAACCGACATTGACGTCTTTATCATCGTTGAATTCTGGTAATTCAATGTCGCGTACAATATTGAAACTTGGAAAGCTCTTCTGTAGTAATTTATACGAACCGAAGGAACGAAAAATCGATATAAAGGAATATTATTTTATGTGGCGCGTTTCCTTCAGTTTTATAAAATAAACAGAAAGTAATAGCCTCTTTAAAGCAATAAATAAAAATAAAACTAAGTCGTTTTACGTACTTGTTACGTTGAACATACAATTGATAGGTACCTATCGGTGTGTATTTACGTAACTCATTGATTTGGTGTAGCAGTAACAGTCATCATTGAACCATTGTTACTGTTGTTAAACATAATCTCTCACTATCTATAACTAGCTATTTCCCGCAGTTACGCTCGTTTCGGTCACGTTTATCACGGTAAAGAATCCATTTCATAAACTATATGTGTGCCGAATTTTAACGAAATCCAAAAAGTAGCGTTTGCATAAAAAAGTTAAAAGCATACATACATCTTTCCAAACTTTCGTCTTTATAATATTATACTAGTAAGAAGTAAGATTGTCGAACTCGTTTCGTCACAAGGTGGCGTTAGTTTAGTAACGAATTAAATTCGAAATGTAACAAGGCAACGGCATCGGCACCCGTGCGGCGCGGTCAATGACACGAGGTCGCGTGCGCCCGCGCAGCCTGCCGCCACCGGGACCCGCGCTCCCATTACAAACTGATAACTATTGAAAATAGCTTCAAAACTAGCTTAAAACGACTCTTTGCACCACCGCCACACCTATTTCTAGCTTATAACAGCAGTATTGCTCTGCTATGTTCTGGTCTGAACAGTGCTCCAAGATCGTGATTTTAAAATTACAGTAGTCTGGCGCGAAAATTACAGTATTTTTTTATACAAAATTACAATAGACGACATTGTAAACAATTTTGGAGGGGAATTTTCGTCGACGAAAAAAGAAAAGGTCCATCTACTTTCCCTGGGTTTGTGCAAGAAAGAATATTAATCGAAATAAAATTTTACTGTATACTGTAATGATCTAATCTGAATTACAATGCATAAGAAAGCACTGGGTCTGAATGGTGAATTAAGGGAGGCAACGCAAAGGCAACGAATTTGTGGGTGACCTGAGGCAAGACTCTGATATTATCTGGGGTTGATTACAAATGTAATGACAATGACCACTTACCATCAGGTAGACTGCATTCTAATTTGCTACTTCTATATTATAAAAAAATAAGTTGTCAAACGTCATATAACGAGAATCAAAGCCCATATTGACATTGAACGTGACAGACGGTAGCCGCGGCAGACAAAAATATTATTCTTCTACACTCTCTGTAGGCATTTATACCTACCGTAAAACTACAACGCAGAAATGTATCGTACCTGTCAAAATGTTGTAAACAAATTTATGATTTCGACTGCCACGGCACGTTCGAAGTCAATAATTGTAAATGAAGATAAAGATGTAACGTAAGATTTGAATTTCTGCTTTTATTTTATCAATGTTGGCATTTTCCACCTACTTTCTTCCACTCCATTGGCCTTTACGGTTGATTTTTTTAGACTCAACAACAATCAATTGTGTTTCCAACTGAGGATTGTCAATTTTCCAACCGTAACAATAAAAAATAGTCCGCAAATTTTGCCTTCCATGAAATGATTGATTTATTCTGTTGTATAAAATTAAGAATTCTGTATTTTTATCCGACTTCAAAAAAGGACGAGGTTCTAACTTCACTTGTATTTTTTTCAGATTAAATTAAAACATCAGAGTACTGTTACATTTCTTTCGAAGAATTACGTATACAATTTACTGTAAGTAAAATAATAAGACGAAACAATAAATATGACCGTGCGGTGAAATCACTCGATGACTAATCATTCTAGTGAGAAAACAAAGGCTGCTCCTTGACAATTCATAACTGTAAATTGAGGATTAGGCTTATATTTCAGCGCTTTCATTGTTTTAAATTACTTTGAAAGCCAAGGATAAGCTCGTCATTTACACATTTCTAGAATCTAGACTCTTGATACGTAGCACCTCTACATAAGCTCTAATATTATTGCTTTTATAAAGTTCGGGAGGTTTAAATAGCTGAAAGTACGCATTTAAAGAATACGCGAAAAAAGGTCCTTCTATAAGGGCGACGCTTTTTAGACTTAGGGACTTAGGGGGGAGAGGGGGGTTAAATACTCCTACTTTTAAAATATACTTGTTTATTTTAAGTACTTGCGTTTACATTTGGGGATGCTTGAATAATTAGTCGCCGCTGGAGCCGCCAGCGATAGAAATAGAATTCTAAAATATGTCTAACCAGATATTAAAGGCATTCAGGTTAACCTCAAACTGATATCCGTTCTGATTTGACGGGATATTTGATAGTTGTTTGTTTCTTTCAAGAGGTTTTCAAATGGAAGTCGTATGAAATTAAGTCACCTCTGCGACCGGCGAAAGTAATTTAATCATGAGCAATACATTAATAAATCTTATTTAAAAGTAAACACATTTTAACCATTTAACTTTAAAATAGGTGAAAAAATTTCGCTCAAACTTCCATTTACTTATCTATTTGAATATCGATAAATCTCTCATCTAGAATTAATAACATTTTGTCCGGTGTCAGTAATTTTGATTGAAGCCCTAGCCCAGAATACGTTTGAGATCAATGGTCGTAATTACTAATTGTCCGTGGACAGTACCCATTTCGCTGAACTCTGTTAAACTATTTATTGCCTTCGTACAAAGTTGAAGTATTTTATTTTTTTTGTAATAAATAAAGGCGACGTTTGGAGTTATCTGAAAGGACAAAAGGTAAATCTTTTGCTGACCCACAATTATTTATTGACTCATAAACTGTGTTTCTGGGTTCAATTGATATTGCTTTATAAGATACATATTACCACAGGAGTATATAGATGGCTAGGGGGAAATACTGACTCCCATTAGCATAGGCCAGTAATAGGCGGGCTTTTTTTCGCTTATTCTCGAGAATTCTCTCTTAACAAAGTATTTACACTCACGCATATTATGGATTTAATGCATATAGTCAAGTACATTTTATTATATCTTAAAACGACATAACATTCTTAGCTAGTTTACGATAAGTTCATGGTATATTGCTTGTTGATCGCGTAGTCGTTAACACTCGAACACACGTGTTCCGCATCAACAATGCGAAGACCGACAGTTTGAGTGGGGAGCGAGGACGCGTAGCTGGTAAGACGAGACCGTGGGAGTATGCGGGCGCAATGTGTCGGATTGCACCTCCATACTCTACGTATTGTAGAGCTGGCGGATTTTAAATATTCACATGCCATTGTTCGAACACGTTTCTACATCGTTGCCACCGAATTGGTTACTAAAGTATTTATTTAGCTCACAAATATTTTAACTCCTACGCAAGAGACTACGCAAGGAATGGGCCCGTGCTTTGTATTGAAAGATTCGCATGCATAATGAATGTACGATTCGAATCAATCGGTTCTGGTTTATCCGCATTTTTAGTGTGCAAAGAAGAGTATGTTTTCTTCGCCTGTTACGTTTGTAACAATCTTAAAAACATCATATCTTAAAAACTTCCGCAGATTTCTACAATTAAGGTATCGTTTGATTTGTTTTATCAATCCAAGTGTTTTTAGATAAGTGACATTTTTCGATATGATTTTCGAAATATATTTTTTTAAACACTACATCGATATCAAATAAAAGAGCACACAGGTCATAAGAGTTCCAAAAAATCTATCATCATCGTAATATTAAATAAAAATAATGAAAAATTTATATAATGATACAAAATATGGGAGCGATCGACACCTTATCTACGTTTAGGTAAGAGAGGTTTTTTTTTTGCTTTTAATACCCACTAAAAATATGTGTTTTGTGTTAAGCTAATACGATGTATGATATGTATACGCAGTTATAGCTTGTTAGTTGAAAAACTTGCTCTAAATTGGGAGACCGAGGTTCGAAAGCCAGTTTTTTCAATTATATGCGTGTAAAAATTTATTATCACTTGTTATCACGCTGAAGGAAAACATCGTGAAGAAACCTACACGCCTGAGACTTCTTAAAAAAACGAAAGTAAATTATCATAGGTGTGTGATATCTACCAATTCGCAGTTGGCTAACACAGTAGACTACGACTATACTCCTCTTACTTAAAGGAGACTTGAGCCCAGCATTGGGACAGTAATGGGTTGACGACGAATACGAAGTAAACTTCAAAAGAACCCAGAAATTGATATAACGAGCATATTTTACATTTTCAGTTACAAACATTTATACACGTAGAAGCAAGTATGTGATTTACGACGTGAAACTTTGAGAGTGCTTCAGGGTTGGATCATGAAAGTAATTTACAAGCGGGATACTCCGGCATCCACGTATTTTTTTCATATCAAATTGATATTACGCTGAAGTAAACTTTATTTTTTATATTATTGAGGTAGCAAATGTGGCTGATGATAACAAGCCACTGCCGTTCATGGACACCTGTAAGCATACAGGACAGGGGGTCTATCTGATGTCAATCACAAATGCGTTGCTGCTCACGAGAACTAAAAATGATCGGCTCATATATAAGTGAGTGAGAAATATGTGTGGCGGTAGTGCCTTCCTGGTAGGACTATATATTGGCTCTACCACCTAGTTACTGTTATTAGTTTCATACATATCAATAAAATAAGCATACATAACATTGAGCTGGCAAAACAATTCGTAGTGAAACTCCAGAGGCATCGCCACACCCATTTTTTCTTATAATAAAAGTAACAGGACCCGTTTTTAGAAGCGGCTGCTTTAAAAAAAAAGGCCTAAAACTTGTATGAGCATTTCTTAGTCCTCAGGGGTAGCAACACATCTGTGGCCGACTTTATGTAGGCACTAATCCTGGCTGGATTCGATTACAGATTTCCTTGAGAGGCAGTCCGCAAGGTCGTTTACTTCTTGTAAGCATAAATCTTCCGTATCGTAGCGTACACTGTATCCTTCTAAAGAGTTACATATATATTACAGAGTTAAAATCAAATAACTAATTTATTTATACGTCTGGAACAAGATGCACTGCTTATTTAGACAAGTTGACAGATGATAGAAACAATTGAAGTAGGTATGTTTACACTTTTAGCGTCGTGTTTATTGCAGGGGGCTGTTTAAGTGTGGCGTAAAGGTGCCGAAGGAGGGTAGTGTTCCCTCATGAAAGGGTGCTTTTACCTAGGGACTTTATAAGCTCGAATGATGCAGGCTTAAGATGTATGTGTATCTTGTTTCTGCAGTTTCTCTTTTAGGTTGCACGCAAGTAGGAATATTTCCATTTGTGTGAGTGAAGATTATATTGCTTCGCGTTTACAACGTGGTTTTCGTAAAAGTCAATTATATTACTATAGAAACTTCTGATCTATCTAATCTTCCGTTTCTTTGATATTGTAACTGACAATTGTAATCAGTGCCTCCGTAAGTATAAAGCAAAGATATTTCAAGTTAAACGAATGGACTTTGCCGTTGGCAAATTAAAAATAATGTCTTGCGACCTAGATTTTGGAGGGGCTTGAGTCCTCTCTTTCCTGAAATGCCGTGTGGCAAATGAAGTTAAGTTCTTGCATTTAGATTGGGGCAGGTTGATCCCCCGCCTCCCTGAAGCCTGGGAACTTTTCCAATCATGCTCTTATGTAATCAAAATATTCTTAAAGTGTATACAAACACAGCCATGTGAATCAGCCATGGTAATCTAACGCTAAAGCAAGGTATAAAATATAAGATTAAATATTATTTGACTTATATTAGAAAATATATGCTAGGAATGAGGTGTGTATTTTTATTTATAAAATAAATTAGTATAAACTAAAGTGATCCCAAGGCTGATCTCTTAGAAATTCTGGAATTATACGTCTCTCAGATACAACCTAATAAACTTCCCAACTTCGTTATTATTTCTTATGTTTTGCTAGAAAAACCCGCTAATATTCACCAAATGGGTTAAGTACGTACAAGAAGTTTGTGACAGTTATAATAATCAATTACAGAATACATATATTATTTGCGTCTATATCGATAATATACTTGAATTGAAAATATATTGTTTTAACGTCGTTATAAGCGCATTATTATTATTATACACCATTAAAAAGATGTTTCATCTCGCTATTTAAATTAATATTAATATTTGTATACTTTATTTATTACTAACTAGCTGACCCGGCAAACGTTGTTTTGCTATATAAAGCAAAAACGCATCGCATGCCGCGGAAGCTCTCATTAGAAAAAAACTCCCGCTTTTGAAACATTCTTCATTGGTGCTCCGCTCCTGTTGGTCTTAGCGTAATGATATATAGCCTATCTAACACCGAAATAATTTTTCAAATCGGACCAGTAGTTCCTGAGATTAGCGCGTTCAAACAAACAAACAAACAAACGAACTCTTCAGTTTTATATTACAATATTTATATAATATATACATATATAGAGAAGAAAGATCAGGGATGTTATGGAGCTTCGTAACCGTAACCGAAAGTATCGGATATCCGAAAAAAAAATATCCGTAACCGTAACTGTATTCGATATAAAACTTTCGGTTCATTTCGGATATGTTTCGAGAAATGTTTTTTTTTTGTTTTATTAAACAACATATAAAAATGATTTGGTAACTATAATAATAACTGATATGACTGATTGTTATAGCAATTGATAACATAGACATAAAACTAAACTATTACCTATTTTTATTTTACGTTTAAAATTCCTTAATATTATAATATCTGAAACCGAAACTATCTGAAACTAGCGGATAATCCGAAATAAATACATAATTATTCGTAACCGTATCCGAAACCAGTATAATATTATTCCTATATCCGTATCTTTATCTAGATCCGAAATTTCATATCCATAACATCCCTAATGTGGATTATGTACTGGTTAATCTTGACGTGTGAGTACTAATCATACCAATATCATAACGGTTATTGTAACCTATTTTAACTCGACCGTAAACAAAAAATATTTATGGGTTAATTTTTACAAAGATAATATTTAACAACTGTATCATGTTAGAAAATCAAGGGTTTGTATTATATCCTAATTATGTTTTCGGAAAATATACATTAATGTACAGTAAATATGTTATCTAATTCAATCTCAGAAATAATTACTGGAACTGAGTTATACCTAGTCCGATAACTAAGATATTCTGGGTTTTATCTTTATGTATGCAGACATGACCTACATAATAATAATTAGGATTTCGTTAATTGATAACTATATCGCTCAACGATACCTAACAAACAAAAATGTTTGCTGGAGCTGCCTCCCGTCCTTTGATACATTGATAACTAGACGTTCCCGCGAATTCACCAGCGTTCAAATGACATCCATTTACCTAAAATATTAACCACAACTGACGAAATAACATTTTTTCAAAGAGGCTTAGTAACGAACACATTCACATATGAACCGTGATTTATCCGGGATAAACAGTAACCCATGTTTTTTTTGGCGAGAATCTATCTCTGTACCAAATTTAATCCAAATCGCTTCAGTCGTTCAGGCGTCATAGACCAACAAACATCCATCCACCCTCACAACATTTCGCCTTTATAAGAGTAGTAATAATACCTAACTTATAAATTACCTAAAACTTTTACGGACATTTTACGCTGTATATTTTATGCATAACAAAAAAAAAGCTAAACTGTTTTCATTCTACCTATTTTTATACAGATAACGGTTATAATAACACTGATTGTAAAAATGGCGGTACACAAAAAGCTCTTTCGGGCTACTTTTTGTCCAGAAAATGTGTAATAACTAACAACCAGTGGAATCACAGAGGAAAATAAAAACTTTTTTATTATAACTTTATCGTGTTCCCTGAAAATTGGGAGGATGTTTTCTTAAGTTACAAGTAAATGTTATGTATTGGTGGTACAAGTATTAGATATATGTATTACACGGCTTTAATTAGGGCACTTGAGTATAACCATAAAATACCAGATTCTGCCCGCGACTTCGTCTTAATCTTTTTTGCAAATAATATAGATACAAACTACTGTGATTTACAGTAAATAAATTTTACAGTAAGCCACCAAATTTGGCGCCTACATTACTACCATCTATATTTTGTAAAACGATTAAATCTAATATTTTTTATTTATTGCCAAGTGCCTAAATACAAAGTTTCATGGTTTAGTGACAAACTTCCTTGCAAATATTCATTCGCGATTTCGATCTCTTCAACTATTTTTTTGGGATATATTGTCCTTTTTCAAAGTCAATTCTATCTCTGTACCAAATTTCATTTAAATCGGTTCAGTCATTTAGGCGAAAAAGCGTAACAGACAGACAGGCGGATAGAGTTACATTAGTAGGGAAATAGGGACTAGTAGAAATTCTTTATTTTTTTTTTAATTAAATGTTAATTTCACGTAATCTTCTAACAGCATACTTCCTGTCTCCGTCGTATAATGCGTCGAAGACCAAATCCCTTAGTTCTACTTTATTGTTTCCTCAAAAAAATCACTGCTTAAATCTTCGCCCATACATTTAAATGCGCGGTTAAGTTTTCGTTTTGGGTCATACCTTTGTAAATTGCAATGATGAGCGAAAACGTAAACGTACCGCTGCGTCCTCATGTAGGTCTGCTCTCAGAAGGTTACGTGGGGTTGCCCAAACATTTAATAAAAATAAAAAATAAAATCTGATGCCAACACAAAAACTCTTCAAGGCATCCTTTCTACAGAATGAACAAGTGTATTTTGCGTGTTGCGTGACTTCCGTCTTTTTGACCATTACGTAGTGAGGCACCGTAATGAGTGCCATTTGTAATCTTAACATTTTCAGTCATATTTCGTACGCTTGACCATTAGTCAGGAATAACGTGCCTTGCAATATTGTTGATAGCAAAACAGTTAACTAATTAGTATTCGCGTAGGAATCGATTAACGAAAAATATATTTAAGAAAAAGCGTCGACGACAGAGCCCTTACTACGAGTTGATTATGTTACCTCAAAACAATCACCATTTACGTTTTGACCCATAAATTGTGTGGAAGAAATGGGTGATAATGTAAACGTTTTGAAGAAACAAAATAAACCCGCATTAAATCCACGGATTCATAACAATAGAAAATAAAATTGAATGACAAACAAAAGAAGAAAACAAAATGTTTTTTGTCCGTGGGTTTTATAAATAATCTCGTATGCAACATCAGTTTATCGCTTTTAATTGACCAAAAACAAAAGAAACAATTCGTCCCCAGGGTCAATTAGGTCGATAGACTATACATATAACCATAACCATAAAAAGTTACAATTTGTATTGCCTGTATGAATAATTTAAAAAAGAGTGAAAATGAATACACGCGCAAAAAGTAAAACTATTATATTATTTAAACAAAAGAATTCTACAGATCTTACAATTCTACATATATTTAAATCAATAAAATAATTCAATCATATTATCGTAACGTAATTCTCCAGCGTAACCGTATCCATAAAAAAGACGTTACACTAATACTTTTGCCTTTGATGGCGCGAAAAAAAAACACTAGGAAAAACTTGCTGAAGTATACTTATTAGATAGCCATCAACGATTATCGTGTGGGAGTGATGGCGTAGATCGACTGATTTGCCTAGGTTATTTCTATGGGAGTCATGCTTTTATACACACAGTAGCGATCATTACACATGATTCCAGGTTTGAGGGAATTAGTGGCGGTAATTTTGTTCGACCCAATGTTTTATTCGTAGCCAAGATTGAGTTCAAGGCAAAATAAGATTAAGATTAGGAATTATGCGCATCAAAAATTTAAGGTAATTACTTACTACCTGAATAAGGCTGAGCCAAAACGAGGGTTGTGATTTACGCGCGTATTTATGTTTGTATGTTCCCTCATACCTTCTAAACTACTAACTTGGTCTGGGCGCCAAGGTTTAGCCTTGTTTGCGTTGGATCAACTTTCACTACAAATCTAAATTCATCTCTCTCCGCTCTTGTACTTGTAAGGGCTCATTTTATTCGAAATTTTATTCGAACTTTCTACCTGTAACCCTACTGGTTACAGGTTGAAAGTTCTACTACGGAAGGGGACTAATCAAACACATTGTTCATTTGTTAATATTATCCCCTCCCGTCGCAATATTAACGATGTGTATCGCCGTTCCTATTCAAGTACATTTTATATCAAAACGAACAACAAAAAATTATTTATTTAACAAAAATCCAACTGCTAAAACTGAATTAGCAGTTGGATATTTTGTTTTAAACATATTTATGAGTTTGCGTCAAAGTAGTAAAATAGAAGTATTGTAATTTATGTTTTGTAATGGTCTTTTTAAGTTGCTTTCATTTCATACACATATTGTTATAATTGTTATAATAATAAAAAATAGTCTCCTCATAGGCGACATACTTATAAAAAAATTATACCGCTAAATTATACCAAAAATACGAATACCTTAAAAAGTTTTGAATTAGAATACATTATTTTATTTATTTAGAATACATATTTTTATATTATTTTTAACGTTGTTTCTCTTGTTCTTACATAGAGTTTGTTCTACTCCATAAAACAAGCGAAACGAAACATAATAGATTGATTTTAAATCAGTCGATACGGTCATAAAATCTTGGCTATGTATTCGTAAGTTATAAAAAACTCACTACTCAACTTACTGAACGTCCGTTAATTATATTTATATTATTGATGTTGTTGCGATATTTAGGCGGGGAATGGAGGGTTAAATCGCATTGAATCACACGTGGGGGGATTAATATCACATATAATTTTCTCTGGTTAAAAACCATGTAAAATTGCGAGAGCTGGGTTGGATTAAGTATAAAATTGTTTTTCTTCGAATTTTGGACAATCTCAAATTACACATGGGTCCGACAAAAATCTCAATACAACTCACTAAAGGAAAAAGGGAATCAAAAAATCGCGAAAATCACCTCAATTATTTAATGAACGCTCCTTTACCTACTATCAAAGCCGGATGCGCGGAACATATTGTAGAGCATGGCAGATGGTCATCAATTTGCAAGTAGATTTTGTTACCATCCGGTAGGTAACTTTACGTGTGGGAGGTAATCGGTACAGTTAAGTTGCCTTTAACAGTTATACTACGTCCTTAAACTTATTTTTATTTCATTCAAGGTCCGAGTGAATACAGTCCAAATTAGAACAAGTTAGGCTATACTTTGAGCCACACAATTACATCTTAATGACATTAATTAGATTGAAATTATGGTAATCAATATACAAAATATACATTCGTTGTCCTATTAAAATATAATTGAATTTGTTAGTACATAATTCACCAGTTTTTATAGTAGTAAATTATACGTGACAATAAAATTTCCGCTCATTTCTCGTGGATATCAGACCATTGTAAAAATCTGTAGTTAGAATAAAAAAGTTTATTAATACATCTTCATGGTCTGCAATGCAATTAACATCAGGTTAAGTGCGTGTACATTTTTTATTAAAAAAAATATTAATGTTATTCTCATAGTGAACGCTGTATTAAAAATCGTAATAAAATAACATTTTACTCTAGAGTAGTTAAACATTGCACAACGTTGTTTACTTTCTATTTTCACCTAAAATAACACGATCATTTAATTTGTTTTTACTAAAACGTTTCCTATCTTCTAAAGTAGGGGAGCTGTAATTGAAATTGCTTTTGAATGGCTGATCCCCTAAACAGATATAGATAAAACAGTATTCGATTTGTATAGAGTACAAAGGGTATTAGGTTATTTATCTATATATTATAGTGGCAACCTAGCGTCATCTAGCGTAATCTATCCCAGGCAGGAGCCATAAATGCGATGTAACTTAGGTTTTAGGGACAACTGAGAACAAAGTTACAACGCCTTGAATAAAACTATTTCCACTACTACATCTTTCACACCATCAGTGTTTAACACTGCTATTGTTGATTGTTGAGGCGGTATTGTTGATTGTAAACGCGGATTGTTGAGGCGGTAGTACCTTCGAAGTTAAGCAACGAAGGGTTCTACCACTTTTATGTAGCTATGTGGCACAAAATGCCGTTGCATCTTCGTGATTTGGGTGCACGCGTCGAGTGTGCAGTCGGTTACCTGCCCAGCCGGTCCCGACTGCCCCGCCCGCCCCGCGCTCTCCATCCTTCCATCTCCCTCGCACATAGTGCAACGTCGCACGGCCTGCGCCTGCGCAGCCGCACCGCAATGAAACGTGATCGGTTTACCTGCTAGTCGAGCTGCTATAATCTATACAATTCTCCACAGGTATAAAATAATAACAATACCAGAATAGATTTTTCTGGTAATAGTTGAAAAGATTTTAAATTATTATTACAGAAACGACTTTAACAATAACAGGTACAAGACCAACTTGTTATGAGTTTTGTATAGAGCTACGTGACAATGTAGAAGAAATGCATTTTACTGAGACATTCCATGCGAGGAGTGCAAATATTACTTCAGCTTTGATTTGAGATAATGATCTCACTTTTGTTGTTAAGCTAGATCGGTAGTAGGTACCACAAACCTACTTTTTCACCTCCCTACACCTTATAAGAGCTCCTAATTACTAACACATTAGCGCTCTTTTTATTGTGTGCTTAAATTTCGATAATTCTATAACCAGTATTCACATAAAATCTTTTCCATATAAAGAATTCCTGTCTATCTCATTTAATGCCGAATGATAACCTGTCGCGACCCATAGACATCGATAACTAACCCTAAAACAACACAAGAGTACTATCAAATGTAATAATAAAAATAAACAAATCTAAATAACGGTTTCCACACTAATATTCCCATATTGAATTCCTAGTTGCGTACAATGAGAACGAATGGAACCGAACTCAAAATTTTGACAAATTTAATAATACCTGAAACTATTTTTAATAACATAATGTAGCTAATTAAAAAGTAACGATTTCGTTCTAAAACGAGAAATATTAATGTTACACTATTTACAAACTTCGTTTTAGGTCATTTATTCTCACCGTGCGAATGGTGAGCTCTACAAACACACATAAAGACAAACACAGAACAAAGCGAAACATCAAATTCCTAGATAAAACGTTTGTAAGCGTTCCCACAAACAATAAGTAGATCGTTCACTCAGTCTTACACGTAACATTATGGGTAAAAGTTGTATCGAAAATTAGTTATTTTAAACTAATGGAAGCAGGGGAAGATAGTCCGGATGTGCGCGGGATGCGATGCCCTACGCCACATGTGTGTTTTTTTCTGAGTGGTGCCCCGTTCCGCACACATGGCGACAATTTAAACCATGTACGGAAAAAACAGATTTCGTATTATACAAAAATGGAAGCGTTGATCTAATAATGGGATAGAGTTCTGTCATAAATTAAATGTATAAATAGATTAACAATATTAAAAGAAGGAATATATAAATAAATTGTAACAGATATTTTCTGTTTTTATCCGTTACTGAGTTGCGACAGAAGTATGGTTATATTTTCGAGAGTGTACATGTCGAATACATTGGCTGCTGCCTAAACGACTAAACGAGACTAAGATTTTAAGATATAACTGTCATTACCTTCGTATTTATAGTGCCAGTGCCACTGGATATTTTTAATCAAAATGGTTTTCGCACTCCACATGCGATCTTACGCAGCTGGCTTGTTATTTTTTAAAATCGAGTTATGAGTGAAAACAGTTATTATCTATACATACAAATAAAATTGAAGTGTCTGTTTGTAATATATGCATTTGGTAAAAAGCTGTTCTTTGATATGAAAGTATATACGATACTGATAACAAAATATCAATCACTAAAATTTTTGTCTGTCTGTTTGTTGTGGGTAATCTCTGAAACCACTAAACCGATTTTAAACGAAAATTTAGTTAGAGTTCCCCTTAAAAAAATTAAAACCTAAGAAACCACGCGCGCTCTACGCGCACGTATATGTAATTAATTCAATTTTTACACGGGTATAACTGCGAAGCTCAGCTAATTTAGTAATAATACAGGTGAAAGAACCCTTTGGGGTTCTTTCACCATATAAGGGTTGAACCTCAAAGGTTCAACTCCGGAGACACCGCCGCCACACCTATTTCTGCCTAATAACAGCCGTGTTAAACGCTGCTGTTCTGGTCTGAAGGAAGTGTTAACGGAGTGTGTTAATGTGTTAACAAATCCGAAGAATTCCAACTTAATCCTTAGGGATAGCAACGCATTTGTGGCTGATCTCAAGTTAATTTCAAATCTTGTCTAAGGTTCACTCCAAATATTCATGGTTGGCAGTGGCCAGGAACCAGCAGGTGAAATGTTTGCTTGTTTGCTACTTCCATATTATAAAAAAACACAAGGTTAGACATAAAAACATAAGGTATAAATACGACCAGTTGGATAAGGACAGAAATAGGCACACGTGTTTCACACTTCATCTATCGGACGCCATCTGTATTCTTACATCTCAAGTCACTGCCTAAAACGGTTTAAATATAACGAAGGACTTAAGCACCACTAAAATAATCAGATCAAAAGATTGTTTCGGATACTTAAAACAGTACAGCTCGGTACTTGAAATATTTTCACACGATTTACACCAAATGTTTCTATTTGAGTTATTTGTAATCCCTTAAGGAACCCTCAGCTTTTTGATAGGGTTGACTCATAATGTATTTAGTATAATTTATTGCTTTTTTAACATAGCTGCGATAAAGTTGGGAACGTTTTTGACAGCACGATGTGGCATTGACTCTACACTTGCCTATGAAGGTGTACGAATATTTTTCTGTGTCATTGGCAAACTTATTTTTATAGTAGAGACATATCCGGTTCAATCAGGTTCGCTAAATGCTCTAAAGAAGTAAAAACCTCACTGTTCCGAGCTTATGCTCAATCATTTTACACCTGCAGCCTGTGGACCAGTCATACGCAGCGAGCCATGTTTGCACTTACACTGCAGTACAACATTGCTGGTACAACAAGGATACTGATGGGATTGCCCCACTAGAATTATATATTATTTTATTGCATGTAACTGTACATATAATTGAGAACAACTCTCAAATATCTACTAACATAGTATTTTAAGGATCTTACTAACACTTTATGGATGTAAATCTGAAATAAATAAATAAATATCCGTATATACATAGTTACTAGGTATATACATAGTTACGCGCCACTCGTGCGATGTTATTCCATTGATATTTAACATTATAAAGTTAGGTGGGATAATATTGGTGCTGGAATAAAACCGTACAGGCTAGACCTTGCAGGCTATATTATCCATATTTCAAACTAACATCACGTATCCACAAACAAAATGTTTTTAACAAAAAATAGAAACCGACTTCTATACCACAAAAAGTAAAAAAAAAATTTAAATATATGTTGGTTTCTTACATACACAGTACATAGTTCTGAAGTCGTATATATAACATAGACGTAATATATACGTATATTACATAGTCGTACTTATATTCGTAAGCACCAAATAGCTAACTTCTTTGCTTTTGGCAGTACCCCTACATCATCAGAATCGAAGAGCAGAAGGTCATAATTTTCATTAAATTATGTCATCCTTCAAGTTTCATGAGAATCGGATCGGATTTAATGCAAATTTAACACTTATACGTTTTTCTCATTGATGCGCTTGTCAAGACTGAACCAAATTAAAATGGGATCGAACGGGAAGCACCACCTTTCAAATAAAAGAAATGTCAAAATCGGTTCATCCTATCCACAAATTTCGATGTATCAAACATAAAAAAATACAGTCGAATTGAGAACCTCCTCCTTTTTGGAAGTTGTTTAAAAAATTACATATATGTACATCGGTTTTATTTTCAAAAAAATATGGTTAATGGAGGTCTAAGAATAAGTTATAACTAATAGTTGTATTTTTTTTTTTCAATTTTTGTTTGTTTGTCTATTAGTTTGATATCACGTGAAGCAAAACTACTGAATTAATGTAAAAGATTTAAAATACAATCTTAGTCTGTATTAGATTTGATCCATCATAGTCAAGCTAAATATATTTTTTTATAATAATACTGATTTGGCCTACTTTTTACATTTATTACTACATACAAAAATGTCATGAATGTTTAATGAAACGTAATAGATTTTATTCATGCAGGTAACCATAACCGATCGTGATATTCATTTGTGTCCACAAGGATCGTAAATTGTCGTTATTTAGGGGCAATAAATTGTGTCCCTGTTCCAAAACTCTACATAAAACCACAATACTTATCACGATTATGAAAAAATATACTTGTATATTGCACGAAAATTTACTACTAATCTGGTAATAACGTGACACTTTTATAACAATACTAGCTGAGCCCGCGGTTTCACCCGCGTTTAAAAGAAATGTAACGTGACATACATTAACCGAAATTTTATACCTTTAATAATGTCTATTTTATTCTTTTTAANNTTCCGAGATAAAAAGTAGCCTATGTCATTTTCTGACCCTTAAGCGACTACCACTGTGGTAGTCGCGCAAAATATCTTTCCGAGCCATGTTATAAACAGAAACAGAACTATCCCAAGGAAACCTTATATTATTTTCATTTTAATAAGTAACCTATACCTATGTTATACCAGACTTTAATCTATGCCTCTGTTAAACTTTATCCAATGCCATCCAGCCGTTCTGACGTGTTTGAAAAACTAACATCAACCTATCCTCACAAAATTTAGTATTTATAATTATTAAGTCGGGTTTTTATAATAAAGTTGGGTTTTTATAAATAGTTCTCCGATTGGTCTAATTTTTTACGCAGTTATTAAAATATCTTTCATAAATGTTATCATTCATGAC
>MOOZ01002029.1:289861-301941 GCA_002930495.1 Cecropterus lyciades
GGCAGTGTTATGCGCTGTTTTGTTCTGGTCTGAAGGGTGAGGGAGACATATTTTTTCGAGGCATTCCATCTTAGTCCTCAGGGGTAGCAACTTATCTGTGTTCAACGTTAAGTGAGACTTTGATCTTACCTAGGGTTGATTACAGATGTCCATGGGCGGCAGTAGCCACTTACCATCAAGTGGGCTGCATGCTCGTTTGCTACTTCAATACTATGAAAAAAAAACACTGTTAAAGTGCAAAAATTAAAGACATTTTTTTATATTGATTACCATTAATATAATTTGTACAGCTGATTAAATGCTACAGGCATTTATTGACACTTCATAATATGTATAAATTTAAAATAAGCACTCTTACATTATCGTGTCAATAAACCCATTTAAAATATGTACGTCACACAACTACAAATGAATATGATTTTATTGTTTCTCTCCAATGTCATCATAAAGGCTTTTAATAAATGCACGTGAAAGTAAATAATTATACGTACCTTACGTGTAATTTTTACTCTGACCATCTGTTTATTTCTCTCGGCTAATCTCTGAAACAACAATACAGATTTATGGGACTTTCTATGAGTTTAGCAGAGATCTTATTAGGAGCAACTTTTGGGTAGCCGTATGTAGCTTCATGGAGCAGCTGTCGTCAATATCAGTTACTATCAGTCATGTTGGAAAAAAATATATACTTTTAGATTGGGGCAGATTTACATTTCAAGTGTAAATATTGCCATTCTATTTTTTTTACGCAAACTCAACATTTTTTTTTTGCAAAACCGCTCAACACTCGAAGACATTTTAATATGTTACGAGTACTCACGATATATGGTTTTTATTGTATAGTACAGTTTCGCCGTGACCACGATCCATGTGACTGGGTCGAAATATCGGCATAAAGAAATTATAAAACCATATATCGTGAAATGTATCAATTCCGCGATAATATGACTCTAAAATCATATACACTCGAAAACGTTAACACTTTAAATCTCGACAGGTAATAGGTCCGAATGGATTGCTGAAAGACAAGACTCGGGTGTGGGTGACTCACAACGTGTCGTATCTAGCCCAGACAGACTTGGTGCTGGTGTTGCGGGGCGGGGAGGTCTCGGAGGCCGGCAGCTACGCCCAACTGCTGGACAAGAAGGGCGCCTTCGCTGAGTTTCTGTTGCACCACCTTAGCGATGCTGAGAGGACCTCGCCTGAGGGTAAGGATTAGTAAGAAAGGAACCCAGTATAAGGGCCTTCTTACCCGACTACGTCAGAAGGAGGGTAATGTTTTTCGAGCACATGTATGTTTGTACATTTTTTTGACGTGAGCTACAGCCCAAACGACTTGATTCGTCCCTCCTCCCTCATTTTCCTCGGGCGCTATTTTTAAATATATATATAGCCTATGTCACTGCAAACTGAGATGATTCTATTGACATATCAAAGGTCACAATCCGCCAAGCCGTTTCGGCTGTAACGCGTGCCAAAGAAATGGACATACATAATAAGAAACATACATACGCTTGAAAAACATTACCCTGCTTCTGACGCAGTTGGGTAAAAATAGCCGTCACCGGACGCGTGGCAGATGTGAATCATTGTGTTCGTACAAATAATATACATATAAGACAAGATTGCGACAGGAACTAAATATATAGCATAATAAAAATAACGCCATCTACGAACAGTACCCCGCACTAAGTCTAACTAACACCACAGCCTGCTTAGTTTTGTTCGATACTTAATAGTTCCGAAAATTTAAGAACAGATGCCGCTATAATAAATAGGGTGTGGTGATCGCCACGCTAACAATCAGGTTTATTTTCGCCTATAGATGTTTCACATCAAAAAGTTTACTATAATAACATGTACGTAATGTTGTTTCAGAGCTTGATGATATCAAGCAAGAGTTGGAGAGTAAATTGGGCTCAGAGTTCCAGAACAAACTACAACGGGCTCGATCTCTGTCAGAAAGCACGTCAGAATCTGAACAACCGGGATCTGGTATGTAACATTTCGACTTAACATAACATTTTAACTCTTTTGTGGTTGTTAGCTCAATTATAAACGAGTCGAGCATATTATTCCTCGGGATTATCTATGCATCTGTGATCGATTTCAGATAGGACCCCTGTTCTATATGATTTTGCTTACAGATGTCCACGGGCGGCAATAACTACTTACCATTACGCGGCCTGCATGGTCGAATTGCTATTTCGTCTGATTTAAAAATAAAGCGTCATTATTTCGATACTCGCAAACAATTCATCGAGTACAACATCGCACAATGACTAGTATATAATGGCCGCTTACGAATTTAGACGCATAATTCAGAATCATAAAATTATGATTTGCGCTAAAATGCTTCCACTTCGCGAAGAACAGACGAGCATCATGGCGAATATCGAATACATCCAACTAGGCTATTCATCGCATTCGCGCTCATTCGCCTATGTTCACCGAATATTTAAATGCTACCAAAAAAATGTTAAATGAGTATCGTGTACAGGCGACCGAGCGGGCAGCGTGAAGCGACGGACCCCTGAAGCCGCACCCAATGACCTCAAGGAAAAGAACAAGCTCATTGAAGCCGAGAAGACCGAGACGGGCAGTGTGAGTTTCATTTACTTATTTCCAACTAGCTGAAGTACCTACCCGTGATTCGCTACGGTAGCCTTTAAGTTGATCAGATAAATAAGCTTCATACATGCAAAATTTCA
Organism: Cecropterus lyciades; assembly: GCA_002930495.1. NCBI lineage: Eukaryota > Metazoa > Arthropoda > Insecta > Lepidoptera > Hesperiidae > Cecropterus > Cecropterus lyciades. The sequence goes on from MOOZ01002029.1 coordinate 292,573, forward strand.
TGTAAATCGGACCAGTGGTTCTTGCGTGATTGTGTGATAAACAGACACAATCTCATAGTGTAGATATATAATTGTTTTGGTATTCAATGTCTTTGTTAAAATTACCGTTAAATCAATAAACATAGTTCCAATTCGTTTATATGGTATAAGTACCTATAACTATTTTTAATTATATATAGAATAATAATAATAAATTATGGTGCCTTTCTAATTTAGAAAAAACACGAAAATATATTACGTAGTGTATTTTAATTTTTAATGTGGCTAATGTATTTTTAGGGTTCCGTTGCCAAATGGCAAAAATCGGAACCCTTATAGATTCGTCACGTCTGTCTATCACAACCACTTTATTCGGAAACTATTAAGCCTACAAAATTGAAACTTGGTACGTAAGTGTATTCTGTAAACCGCTTTCCGAATTATGTACAAAAATAAAAAATATATTAAATTTAGGGGACGCAGAACGAAAAATCTGGGTAAAACATATGTTGTACATGTCAAGGAAAACTTTCAACCAAAATTTCACTTTTTCAAAAACCGAATAACCTAACTTTGTTATTCATACAAACACAGTGAAAAACAAAGTTATGTTGGTAGTTGGAAAACTGTTCAAGTTTATTTAATGATAATGCTACAGAACCCTTCGCCTGCGAGTCCGACTCGCACTTGTTCGTATTTTTTCTTCTTGCTTACAACGGATACAATTACTAGGTTACTTTAATGCACTGTAAGATAATTATGACACAACTGTAATTTAAAATAATTTGTATGTGAGTAATTCGACACAAATTTATGTATTATTTGTAAACGCTTTCTATACTCAGAGGCACTACCCCGTCTAGCCCTCCGGTAGCTACGCCACTGTTTACGGTAATATAAAGGACATACAAACAAATATTCATTTATATATATATCTATCTATGTAATCGTACTCATTGTTTTCGTTTGTGTGTGTGCAGGTGAAATGGAGCGTGTACAAGCATTACCTGATGAGCGTGGGCATATGCGCCACCACGCTGACTGTGCTCATGAACCTGGTGCTGCAGGTGTTCCAGGTGGGCTCCAGCTACTGGCTGGCGCTGTGGTCCAACGACGATGCTATGGTAAATAGGGCGGTTACCTAGGCTTGTGCTCTTCATTGTTCACAAGTGGTTTAGCAGAAATGTCAGAATTTCGCTTTTACTTTTCTGTGTTCCGTGATATGTAAATTATGATATGCCGAAATTCTTAATACATACAACGTAAGTTGCAGTCGTAGTACAGCTTGAAATGGCGCGATAGGACGCTATAATCAACCTGATTTTCAAATCAACATCCTCACAAAGAAACAATAAAAGATATATTTTTTTAATGAACAGTTATTGGTCGAATTACTTCAAGATATTCGTTGAATAGGAATGAATTATCAGCACGCATGAAAGTGAACCGGCAAACACACAGTTCCACTGAAACGCAGAAACTTCTTGTACCACCTTTCAGACCATGTGTTACATCAAAGCATCCATCTTCGTCTCACATCTAAAATATACTCTCTTTTGCTACTTCATTATATATTTGCTTTAATATTACAGATTGTAAACAATACCGTGAATAAAAGTCGGCGGGATCTTTTCCTTGGCGTGTACGGAGGGCTAGGTATCGGACAAGGTGAGTTTGAAATAACTTCATTGGTAATCCTATCTAGTCAAATGGGTGTATCGTTGAACGCAAAGTATCATCGATTTATGGCCATTAATGATTTTTTATATATAACATTCCAATCTATTATGAAATATGGCGTCATAATATTAATTTTGGCGTGGGCTTATAAAATATAAACTATAAAGCGGTCAAATTATAAATTCTTCTCTGAACTATTGGTTTTGGTATGCTAGGCTGTCTATACAAATCTACCTTATTATATAATATATACTGGTTCAAAATTGTTATTTGTCTCTTTTAAATAATTCATTGAATAAATTTTAATATAATTATTATTGATTATCTTCGTCTATCATAGATTACGTAATTTACGAGATTAGATTGTAATAATTTTGTATATAAAATAATCATTTAATATATTAACGAGATATTTCGTTCAAGATATCTATATTTTTATTGTGTATTATGTTTATATGTTAATATATCAAGCTGTGATGTGTAAATGGGCTGCTTATGAATAATGAATACATTGTCTACGTATATCAGTTATTCGCAGTGGCGTAGCGTGGAGTTATCTATACGGGGTTGAAGAACCTCTTTTATTACTTGTTGCATTAAACACGGTCAGTTTAAAACGAATCATGGAAAACTTTGTTTAGTGTGGGCATAAACTGCGTTTGGTTTAAGGGAAGTGCACTGAAAAAGGCTTTCCGTGAGCTCCCTTTCAGTATGAAGCTGTAAGCAAAGGGCTTAGTCCACACCCAGCTACGTCACTGGTTTTAATTCATCGTCTAAGGTTTCCGAAATGCATGAAACTTTCAATTTCATATCCTTCAGTCTTTTCATTTTGTGGGTAATTGTGCTACTTGCATGTATCATTCTCGACGAAAGCTCATCTTTTTTTCTATTATTTATATTTTTTATTACTATTTTAATGGCATGAATATTGTTGTTGTTAATTTTTGAACATTCTATTTGATTTGAAAATGTTGCTTTAAGCAAGCTGGAATGCAGTTTTGATATTATTAATTCCAAACTATAAATAAAATGAATATGTTGACGTTGTTGAGCTTTTAATGATACTAAGCCATAAGTTCAAGATTTGATTTTTGACGGAAATAAATACTTATATCGTAGACGAATATTTGATAGTGATCTGAATATATGTAACGATTTTGTCTATTTTCTATAGATTTTTTTTTATTAAATCAAAATCGTGTTTTAGATTGATAGCATACGGTATTGTTAATAATTCACGATATTATAATGAGAATCTGTTGGAAGTTATGTATTTCTATATTTATAAATCTATTCTAAGATAGTTCTACTTCGTAATTGATTGTTCCATTAACGATGTTTCATCGATACATCGTATGAACTAAATTCCATAGAGAATAATATTGGCTCTGTATAATAAATTCTCCGTTAAATGGAAGTAGCAATATTCGGTTCAGGAAATTGTAGGTGACATGTCTGATTTCAAAAATTATCTCGAGTGCATGGTATTTTTACGTATGCTATCGTAATTCTTATGCAATGTTTAGAATATCGATATAATTCTGCCTAGTCATTAGCCGAATAATTAAGATTATATATAAATTCAGCTGTCTGATACAGACGCATAATCTTTTTATATGCGCAAAAAAAAATTCATAATAAGGAGAACGGATGAATATGCGAGGCGAGCAAACACACTCAAGTAAATTAGTCGTTTGCGATCTATATAAACTTATCATTATTCGGCAACTTATGCGGTGGATTATTCATAAATATCTAAACTTTGCAATGATTAGGCACACGAGAGTACACGAGCACGAATCGCTCCGTGTAACTAATAACGGCCAGGTAGACGAGCACGAGCACGAATCGCTCGATGCCACCAGCGACAGCTAGGCAGATGAGTCGCGAGCAATTCGTGCTCGTTGCCAGGTGTGAGCGCAGAGCCACTAGTAGCGACTAAGGACACGGGTACGGTCGCTCGCAACTCGTGCTCGGCGTCAGAGGTAGTGGCGTATCGCGCGGTACACGAGAGTACGGTCGCTCGTCGGCCGGTTCCGGGTCGCCGCTAGAGTGGAGTTGTGTCGTGCGACAGTGGCGGCGGTGTCGGTGTCGTCGCTGGCGCTGTACGTGGGCGCGCTGGCGGCGGCGCGCGCGCTGCACGTGGCGCTGCTGGCCGGCGTGCTGCGCGCGCCCGCCATCGGCTTCTTCGACTGCACGCCCGTCGGCCGCGTGCTCAACCGGTTCAGCAAGGACGTGGACGTGCTCGACAACGTGCTGCCGATGACGCTCCGCGGCTGGACCTCGTGCTTTTTCGCGGTACATGGCTCGCACGAACATTCACCTACATACACACTCACACACACACGTATACGTGTCCACACACACACACACACACACACGCGTATACGTGTCCACACATACTAACTCATACAAGCGCGTGTTTGCATATGCTCATGTGCATGACATGAGGACATGCAAACACGCGCGTGTATATAACTTACATGTACGCGCTTACATGCGCTTACATACACACAAAAAACAGTTGCATATATACGTAGATAAACACACACTGTCACATGCACACACAACTGAATGAAATTCATAAATATAATTGCATAGTATAGTTAATAAATAGATTCTGTAGATTTTCTTAATATTTTCCTTATGTTTAGCGTTAGCGTTAATTTTTTTCTTTTTTGATCTTTTCGCCTGCTCTAGAAATGTAACCAAGGTCAAACATGTTTGCAAACAATTATTTGGGATCAGTTTGTTCGCTGTTTTAAAATTGTATATTAATTGTGATGCTACAGTATCTTCAGCTGCAATGAAAACATGCCAGGAAGTATCGCAGTTTTTACCCGAATGCAGATAATTCTTACTAGTGTCTTGCATGTGTTCTATTCGAGGTAGTGAGGCTGGATCACAGTACGCCATCATCCCGCACTAGAGTAGCTCGTCCGTCCTGACCCACCCCGGTGGCGTAACCCGTTGTGGTAAATTCGACAGGAAACCCTCAAAAATTGAAATATCCACTACTCAGGTTGCATTTTTTCCACTATGTACAAGACACGAAAATAGGCGCAGAAAGTAAAAAGAAATAAACATTTTATCAAAACGACCTACGTTTTATGCACAGTTTTTTTAACTTCTATTTTTTGAGGCAATAATTTTGCGCTGAAAAAAGTAAAAACATTTGATGATAGCGTACCTAAACGACACGTTTACGATGAACAACGATCGGTCCACGATGTTTTGTGTACGCTCATGAAAAAAATCTACTCAATAGAAATAAAAAAATAAACGGCAGATCTAAATCGTGTTATATCGTGCATAATGGAAAAACTCATCTTGTTCACGTTCAGCTCAATACTTTACAAGACAATCCCTGCTGTTATATCAAACGATATGGATTATATATTTAGGATTTAGATAAATATTTTGCAATGTTGCCACCATATTGTTACGCCACTGAATTACCCCGCAACTTTTCTAAACGTTCGATTAACAAAATTAGCCAACCGATGTCGTAAATAATGTATTCATTATCAATAACAGCATTTGCTTACGCAGTTCGATACAACGTTCAGCCTTAGAATTACAGTTTGTACTGAAGAATTATTCGTCGGATTATCAACACTTCGACTAAACTCATCATCGATCTTTTACTGGGTAGATTTTCGGCACGAGTCTCCTCAGAACATGGGAAATTAAGGCCATAGTTCAACATTACTACGTGTTAGTAAAAATTTACACAATCTATTCATAGAAATGGTACTTCAATCCAGTGCAAAAAGGGCATGATGTACCAAAACGTAACAAGTAATATTTGTTCCGAAATTTAAAATGTTACGAGAAAGGAACAAACAGTGAGTTCGGCACTGCTATAGAATTCAGAAGGCGATGGGCGTCGCGGATAACATTTCTGCCGTTGTTGCAGCGATCACGTCAATTTTCACGGATTTGTTGCCGTATTTGGCGTGCTGGCGGGCGGCGAGGGTTCTGCACGCGCTTTTGTTGAACCATGTGTTGAAGGCGCCGTTGCAATTCTTCGAAGTGACGCCGGTGGGGAGGATCTTATCTAGATTTTCTAAGGACGTTGACGTCGTGGATACCACGTTGCCGGCGCAGGCGATCGACGTCGTTTATTGCACGGCCGAGGTAATAATGCCTTAAACGAATATGCGGCTTGTTTTCATCGCGTTTGGTATAATAAAGTTATAAAAATAAACAAAATTTGAGTATCTGTCTATTACTTACAAAAACAATTGCCATATTAATACATATGATTATAACTTTATACATTTATACGAGTTATATTTAGAATCGCCTGAACCGATTTTGGCGGAACTTTCCTCAGACACATTACATGGAGTAAGCTAATGTAGTAGTAGTAGTTCATAAACTTTTAAAAGTCCACTACTTGAGCTGTAGACCTGGGTTGCGTACACCTGTATAGGCCTGTAAAGGGGGTATAATAGGGATCGCGCTTAGCTGTATCTGTATGTGACTGCAGTATGCGGATAACGCCATCAGAGGATGCCTCTGTGGAATACCCTGAGTTCAATCCCTCAGTTTTACTTCCGCGAAACGAAAAGGAATATCATTATTCAAAGAACCACGTGGGGTTCTCATACAATAACTTCTGTAAAGGCCTCCGTCTCTGCTTTAGTTAGTTTCAAAATACAAAAATAAGCTTAAATGCATAAATATTGGGATTATAGGTAAATAATTCAAATTTGTTTATTTTATATATGGTTATGTGATTTTTGCTTACGTATGTTATATATTTGTATGGTATCATATATAATACTAGCAGATCCAGGCGGGGACATTAAGGCCAAATCTATATTCAATAGAATATCCGCCATCCCCGAACGAAAATACACGGGAAAATACAAACGAATTCGTTTGTATCGTTTTCGTTATCGTTTTCGTTTGTATTCGTCTGTATACTGCGTATTATAGTAATTGTACGATAATTTTATAAACTTAATTTTTTTTAATTTATTAAGCTTCTGCAAATATTGTAGTTAAAAAAAATTAACTTCGTCGTTGAATAGAAGTTAAGTTATCATTACATTAAGTGGATTTTCATTGGGTTAACTATAGTTCATTGTTATCACAGCCGATTGGAAACTGATCCCATATAATTGTGTGTCTTTATTTATGTCCGAGTTCATTTATTGCTAAGTATGTTTTAAACATCATCTCTCCATCAAACTTATTCAAGCTTTATTCAGTAAGGGGGATGTTATCAATTTTAAACGGTATGGGCGCCATGGTTTATGTATTTTTACTTTTGAATTCTAGGTAAGTCTAAATTTTCGTTGAGGCAGCTTTACGCTTTTGCCCCACAAATATATGATATATTTATGCTCAATAGAGATTCCGAAAAAAATGTGAAATCAAACAAGGCTCACTGGTGCTGCCGGATGATATATTTTAATCGAAGTTATATATATGTATATATCGATAACCGATAATATCGATTATGAAGCGATTAAACTATGTAGGTAAATTGTTCTTCATTTTTGGGGTCATTATGATTTACATAAAATATCGATTTATAGAAATATATACCTTTATGAGACATAATATCGATATGAAAATCACCATCAATAATTCTTATATACGCCAATCATTGTCACCAAACACAAATAATCGACATTATAACTCGTGTGTCACTGAAACCATTTCATGTCTCATATATTTTTATAAGGCGCATTCAATATTCTGGAAACAAACAATGGTGGAACTAAATCAAGGAATTCCGCGCAGGTATTGGGAACGTTATTCGTGATAAGTTACTCCACGCCGATCTTCATGGCGGTGATCCTGCCGATCGGCGTGGTATACTACGTGATCCAGCGGTTCTACGTGGCCACGTCGCGGCAGCTCAAGCGGCTGGAGTCTGTCTCCCGATCGCCGATATACTCCCACTTCGGCGAGAGCATCACGGGTGCTACCACGATACGGGCGTATGGAGTTACTGACAGGTAAATTAAAAAGTTACTCATTTTATGATCTAACGTTTTGAATATAATCGTATAAACAGATTACAGACCATTTTAGTGATGTTACATATAATTAATTTGTAGTATGTACTTTCGTCTAATGGTGACATTTTAAATGTTGTTTGAATTTGTAAATTAAATTCTCACAAGTATACATAAGTACACACGCATTTTTTGAAGTAAGGCTTCTATACGGATGTTCGGACTGCTTGCATATAGGTATTCGCCACGCGCTTACTCTATCTATGCTTAGCGTCAGATTTTACTGACGCTAAGCATAGATAGAGTAACTGAAATATTCATACGATATAAAATATACAATAAATATTAATATATATTTGTCCAATAAATCTGATATCTGAATGATATTTATTTTTATTGATTATTTTATTTTTATCACCTTTGTAGAATATAAGAATGTGAATAATGGTGTACAAATAACTGAATGTAAATTGATATGCAGTGATATCTTTAAAATATATTTATAATACTAGATTCGTGGACGAATCCGAGCGCGGCGTGGACCACAACCAGTCGTGTTACTACCCGAGCTGCATCGCCAACCGCTGGCTGGCCGTCCGCCTCGAGATGATCGGCAACCTGATCATATTCTTCTCGGCGATGTTCGCCGTGCTCAGCCGGGACACCATCGACTCTGGGCTCGTTGGACTCTCAGTCAGTTACGCGCTGCAGGTGAAAATCTCTTTTTTTATTTTTAAAGTCTAATACAGGTTAGACAGACATTTTGAAGGTGGTTATTTTTTTGTTTTTGGTCGCCTAATACAGGTTAAATCAATCATTAAAAGTTTTATTTAACCCTTTTTAAACTCATAGCTGTGGGGCTATGAGTTCTAGGATCTTCTTCGGTGTCGTGATTGCCATCACGAAAGCCAGAACAGAAGTCTAATTTCATTATTCAAATGTTTGTCTGTGTGGCAGAGAGGCCGTCATACTCGTCCGGCACGCAATGGGTTCCGGGTTCGATCTCTACCAGACACACATCTGATGATGAGTTTAGATTCGGATCTGAGTCTGGGTATTTGTGTATTCGTCTTTGTATGTCCATGGTACCCGCGACACGGGAGAAGATCCTAGTGTTGGCAGTTTAGAAAGCGTTTTTATTTTTTATTTTTATTCTTTTCTATTATTTTTTTAATGGAGTGAGGAAAACATTTATGCAATTCATTATAACTTTAGTCCTCAGATTCTTTTCAGAGTGAGTGATTCAGATTGACGTACTCTGTCAGCTGTCCACTTTGTATTGCCCACCAACGTGTCCGAATACTCCCAAATAAATTAAGATTCAACGTTCCGTTCTCCAATCGACACGTATGTTTAATAAATATGTATTTATTTACAGATCACACAAACATTGAATTGGTTGGTGCGGATGACATCAGAAGTCGAAACTAACATTGTCGCCGTTGAGAGAATAAAGGAATATGCGGAGACAAAACAAGTAAGATTTCAATTTTTTTTTTTTTTTTGCAAATAAATATTTCGGTAAAGTACAATAATACATTTATATTACACATTCTTATATTTACTATCGTTATTGTAAGTTTTAACTTATTTACTGGAATCCTTTCTTAAGTAGTAAGTAAATAGAAGAAAGATATAGTTATATAGTACGTATGTTTGTCTCTAACCGTGATTCACGCGCACGCATGTGTATGTTAATGTGACTTACAATCATGCATGTGTGGTTGCGTGC
>MOOZ01002029.1:325059-351894 GCA_002930495.1 Cecropterus lyciades
TCAATTCACCAAATCATTCACGTTAGTAGGCATTTTTTAAGCGCGGGTGAAACTGCGGGGATCTACTAGTAATATATATTTATTTCTCTACGTGCTTCAAAAGTACCAGTCCATACTGGGTTGATTCGCAGCGTAAAGCATTCTTTCTTTTATTGATTCCAATCAATACTTGTCTCATTTGCCCAACATATTATTGTATAAGCGATGTTAAAATCTAACTCGAGCGAATCCACGGGAACATGTTAGCTGTATCCACAAACTGGATCCAAGGAGTCGCGTGTTACCATCGCCGAGGAGCTCGTAACTCGGCTCGCCGCGCCGCCCACGACACGTCGGAAAACCAGCCCCGCGGCGCTAATTTTATTTCGCAGCACAAACTTGTTTTGCTATTGGTGTACGTTTGATAAAAGCAGTCAAGTTCTCGAGCGTAAGCCGATTAGTTTTTGTATTGACTGAATATATTTGGTGCTACCTAAGAACATTTGCATTGTGTTTTGCATGTGTGTAGTATACATAAACGTTAAATATACGCAATAATGCATACATGTATCACAAACGTGTCTTTCGAAAAAAAAATGAGGCTATTTCGATTCAGAAGGAACAAATGATACACAAAATATATAAAAAAGCTGACTTTAGAAAAGCTCGTCAAATTTAATCATTGAATGCCGTACGTTAACAATCTTAACTAATATAAATTCGATATAGCATTATGATTTGAAACAAGTTCCCAATAATTGGTGTGCTTAGCGTGTTCAAATCATCTCTTCATTAACGAAGCCTTTGTTTTATCGCACTCCCAGGATATTTCATGGCGGGTGTAAACGTTAACGATATAAGTACCGAAATATCTCAAACACGTGTTACTTCTTCAAGTCAAACGAGGACATGTATATTCGGATATAGCAAGTAATCACCAGGGTTGCCTGGCTTGAATTTTTTATTTTTATTTTTCTTTTACTTCAACAAATTAATACTGAACCAGCGTAATCTGTTTAGACAAATAATCACATAATACTATCGCATTTGCTGTTGCCTTAATAAAAAGCATCACTTTTTAAAGAATAAAATGCGTGAAGAATATTTTTACAATCGTCGGCTTTTTGGGCCAGCATTATAAGAAGAATGTATCACATACATAAATCGTGATACCTCTCATGCTAGTGAAAGTCCCACCAAATTACGACGTTCGAATCTTTAAAATAATTGCTTTTAATTAGGGGACCGTACCCAAAGGGTCAAAACCTATTACTAAAACTCTGTCCGTCTGTCTGTCACAGGCTGTAACTCATTAACCTTCATAGAGACATTTGAAATGTTCACAAGTGATGTATTTCTGTTGCCGCTATAACACTATAAAGTACAAATACTAAAAACAAAATAAAATAAATATGTGAGGGGATCTCCAATACAATAAACGTGATTTTTTTGCCGTATTTGAATAAAATTTAGATAATTGTACGGAACCGTTAACGCGCGAGTAAGACTTGACCGTTTTTTTTTCGTAAAAATAACTTAGTTAAGGCGAGCATGTAATTGACAACCCTGATTGAAGAAACTGTTTTGGTGCACAACATATTCAACATCTAATAGATAAGTCTTTGACCCCGATGTTTCATTTTGTGGTTCAAATGTGAAGTTCATTTATATCAATTGGATAAAAATATCGCGATCAATGTTGCATATCTATTTATGTTCCTTCGGTTGGCTTTACATTATATAATTTGAAGCTTGTGTCAATTTAATAACAAGTAGAAAAATGTGTTTTCATTTTTACAAAAAGTATAATTAGTTGACAGAGACGTTGTTTGAGGTTTCATCAGTTAATTGATAAGAAATACTTAGAATTACTCAAGCCATTCTCTTGACAAACTTTTAAATGATATAAAAACGTATAATATAATAAAATTTATTCAAAATATTATTCCAATGTCTGGCAAACTTAATATTTTGTTTCTTAAAATGTATACAGCTATTAATTTCAATTTAAATTAATTGTGCTTTTCGCCGTATACACCAAACCCGGTAAAAACGTGTTATTAATTAATTTCGGAACGACGAATATTATTTATTGCAATTGTACAAATAAAGTGAATATTATTGACGTACATTAACTTATTTTTCTTTTAATTCACATTATTAATATATTTTAGTGTAGTTAAATTTCATAATGTGTTGATTATATTATTTCTTCGAAAAAATTCTATAAAGTTAAAATTATATATTATAAAAATTAATAATAAATGCGCTAAATTATAATTATATTATTAATCATAATTATTTCATTTCCCTTCGCAAATTATTTATAAAACTATCGTAATATATTTATGAAAATGATACTGTTTCATAAATGTGTTTCACTTATGTTTTGAATTATAATTATTTATTGTTTACATAAAACATTGTTCGCGACTCATTACTAAATACTAGCGTATATCATTACATTACCTACTTGAAATAACAGAACATTATCGTATACTCGTAAGTCATTAGCAAATCATGTTTTTTTCTTAGTTTCGTGTACAATTATGCTTAGAATACGAACGATATAAAATAGCACGTATCAATGTGAGGTACATATTGTAGAGGGGTTCAGTACAAATAAAAAAAAATGGAATAAATAATATGGGGTTATAAATAATTTATAAATATGTCAATTGTACTTTTCCGGATTTTTGTATTATTATAGTTGAATTTGGAAGTGACATGAAACGTAATAAGAATATATAAACTTGGTAAACCGGATTAAACTAAAGCGAAATTTAATATAAAATATGACTAAAAGTTATTCAATTTAAAACATGTATTATCGTCGGGAATAAAGCTGCAAAACTTGCGAGGACGTGACAGATGTTCACAGACGGACATGACAAAATAATACGAGGGTGTGAGAGACGAATGTCAACATTAACAAGGCATGGAGCCTTTGGTTTGGGCCAAGGGACCCTAAAAACAGAATCGCGGGCCACCGTGAGGCCGGAGCGGGGGCCACGTGTTGGTCTCCACTCCGTGTCATCAATGAACAAAGTATCAATAATAGCGTGGCATCGTCGTGAACAATGGCGGCTCACGTTTGGTGAGCGCGGATATAGCTCCACTTTGAATTATAATGCGCATTGTTCTTCGCGCCGGTTCGGGTGCAATGCACTACGACGCAATAGTTTCTTGTCATAGAAATCGCTGGCTCCCAGCCGTCCGAACTGCAAGGCTCTTTCGGACATCAAGATTATTACTAAACCGGCTATTTCAATAAAATGTCGTAAAAACAGATGTCGCGTTATGACTCATCGGGTCATTTCTTAGGATTAGTTATCGACTGAGATAAAATGACTACGACTAAGGAATAATTAAACAAGGTCATGGAAGTACGATTACGAAGTCGGGAAGCCACCGAAGCTTGGCAAGATTGGGACGAAGGATTTATACGAGATAGGCCACTGAAGCCCTTCAAAGTGTAAATTGCCGCGAATAAAACGGTCCTCGCGTTGTTTTTAAAATCGAATGAACTAGACACAACTGACAATAAGACCTTGAGTTTGTAATTAACGATTTCACAAAAAATAAATCCGAAATGAGCATAACAAGGCCGATAAATTAAGTTAACGCCCCGAAAAACATTTTTATAATTAATAATCTGGTATGTTTTAGACACTGTCGTCTATAAGGCACGCTGAACGAAACGAAAGTGGGTCAACGCCACTTTAATAATGGATGTCTTGAACGAGTACGTGTTGCGGCGAGGATCTGTGCGAATGTCTGCCACATTGTGCACTCTAAGCGTCCATCGAATACGAATAAGTTTAGTGGGGAGAAAACTAGAAAGTTATTCCTCTTACGGTGATTTTCAAGATTTGCTTATTCATTCCAATACAATAAAACCGAAAAATGTACTAGCTGTATTGATGCAAGAGATTAAAGCAAAAAATGAGGTGTTAACTTTTTTTTTATTTATGGATTTCTTTCGATCCGTAAAAAATACCGCTCGGTGAAAAGCTATCAACACTTACCTCCTCTGGCACTTTCTCGGGCTCCCCGTTCGTTTTGGGTTCCTCGTCTTTTTGTTTCTTCTCCTGTTTGGGTTTATCCTTTCTACTGAAACTGATCGACCTGAGCGACCATTTCTTCTTGACCTGTCCGTGACATGCTCAGGGTTAAAAATACATCAAAACACATGCAATTGTGCCACGTATAGTTAGTGACGTTAACTCTAAGAGGACAGTGGCTTATTAAGTGGCAAACAAGTACTAACGTAAACATTATTATGAACACGTCTAAATACTGCACATGATGAGAAGTACGTTGAGTTAACTTGTGACTAAAATGCAAACAGTACGTCAAAATACAACAAAATGTTAAATTAACTAATAGATAGTGTTGTCGTAGGCCTCTAAATTATCATACTTATTTAATATTCACAATGTAAAATTATTGAAAGTTAATACTAACTTTATTTAAAAGGTAAAATGAATAAATGTTCCAAATATTTTTTACCTAAGTAGATACTTAAACGCTTTGAATATTAATGATACGATGAGTACACACTTAAGCACAGCACTCAAGTACCTATTTAGAATTTGTTACATTTATTAGTGTGTACACATCTACTAATAGCATTACCTTTTTATAATATAGAAGTAGCAAGCGAGCGTGTTCGACCTGTTGGTAAGTGACAACTGCCGCCCATGGCCATTGTAATCAACCCCAAATAAGATTAGTCTTACCTGAGATTGACCACAGATGCGTTGCTACATCTAAGGACTAAGTTGGAACATTTGGCTAAGTATATCCCTTTACACACCCATTATGCCATCTACTACTGCCATCTACCTAACAACAGCAGCGCATAACATTGCTGTTATTAGGTAGAAATGGGTGTAACAGTTGAGCCATTTGTGGTTCGACTCCAAGGGATACCATTTACCTACCACCTTAACATATTAATATGTTTACCTTTTCTTTTTTGGGCTTCTTGCTGTCCTCCGAGGTGGGGGAGGTGTCGCCGTTCTCACCCTTCTGTTCGCTGTCGCCATTAGTCACGGGCGCATCTACTTTCTCCTTCTCGCTCTCTTCCTGTTCCTTCACCTCCTTCTCTGTCGTAGCGTCTTTTTCGTTTTCTGGAGTTCCGCTGTCGAGTTGCTTCTCTGTATCCTACAAATTAATATAAACATGGTATTACTCACTCGTTACGGAATATATAATAACAAAAGTTCAGCTATTAAATATATTACTAATATTATTATTGTTTTTCACACACACAAATTTGGCACACACCTGAATTAACACAGAATACTCATTACCGTGGTAAACGTGATTGACGAGGGCGGAGTCGCAAGAATAAGTTCGTCTTTTTATATTTTTTTATACATGCAATTAGAAAATAAGGATGCCGTCTACGTGGTGGTAAGTGGTAATTCTCACAATATAAAACTATAGCCGTTCTCTAATCGAACTGAATAAAAATTAAGGACTAAATTGAATTGTTCTTAGGTATATCCTTCCCATTACCCTTTAAACTCCAACACAGCCACATATCACTGCATTAGACTTACAGCGCAGAAAGCTGCTGCGACACGATAAAAAGTATTATTAAAAGTCAAAACAACGAGTTAATGACCTACAATACGCATTATTAAACGAATCTATACAATCTGGTTAAACAGTGACTCGTTTGTCAGTCTTCATTCACCTAGATTTTGGTTTAATAGAACAACATTACGGAGCATCATACGGGTCCCGTACCCCCAGAGGACAGACTACAATCACGAGTCGATTATAATTTATGTATAACATCCGGGCAGCACAAAAGCATTCGTCGTAGCGAAGTCAACTCCGGAACAATGGAATAACGTATCGCATTGTGGAGGGCCGACGAGCGGCGAGTGAAGGTTGCGAGCGAGTAGCGCCCGAAGCCCGAAATGGGAGCGTGTGTTTCGGGTTGCCACCCATATTATACATATTAGAAAAATAATATTGTATCTATGCAACATAGTATGTTTTCATCGCTTATTCAGTGTCAGACATCATATTGCTAATGGATAGATTCAAATTACGCGACACATTAATTCTTTATCAGATAATAATTTCATGGGCAGTACGTGTGGTTAACTGTTTTTTAAAGGAAATCTTAAAAGTTTAAGTCGGCATATAAATAAAATTCCGGGTAGAGGTAAATCATAGATTATATTAAAGTGAGTTTGAGAAAAGTAGTAATTAAGCCCGATTTTAATAATTAATATATCCAATGTTCGACTAGCAAGTTTGAAGGTTGACAATTTCTAATAGACATGATTTGATAAATGCGACCTTTGTTAGGCAAAATATTAGATAAATTGATTGTAGTTTCTTAATAACGGACGTGAGTTTATCATGTAGATACTCGGCGAAAAAAAAGTAAAATAAAGCTCGTATATGGGATATTTAAGGATATTTAACTTTTATGTGATTTTTCCAAATAATTATTTTTTGAAAAAGATTGTTTTTATCATGGATAATGTAGAGATTAACATCGTTATTTCATAAAATATTTTCTTCTGGGCATTCCAATACTACCCAAACTACCAATATGATTATATTTATGTGCGGCAACCCTAGGTACGGTGGTGTTTGTTTACCGTTGGTTCGTGGATGTGTGCGTCGCCGTTGAGCTGGGGCTTGAGCGCGTCCGCGTCCGCGAGCGGCTCAACGCGGCCCTCGCCGCCGGCGCCCGCGGCCGCCACCTCGCCGGCACCCTCCGCCTCCTTGCCGCTGATGTCCACCGAGCGCTTGCTCTGCTTAGCACCCATGCTCGCTGCTGCCCTGCACCAACAACAACACCAAACAATTATTTATCTATACATAACACTAAACTTAGATAATCGGCTAAGACAATTTTTTCGCCTTAGATCACTTTTGCTTTGTTAGGGTAGCTAAGATAAACGTAATTTAGAGTTTACATTGAAAAAATACTTTGAAAATGACCGATTGAATTTCAATTACTCAGCGAACTACTCGTACACGAACAGGCAAAGACAAAACTTCAGTAACATTTTGTCTTTCTTTCGTTAACCAATATTTTATTATCACCTACTTTTTTACAATTATTAAAGTCGAAATTAGTTCACTAGAAGAACACGTAAACGAGAACTAGGTTTCCTAGCGCGCACTCCTCTGTTGAAATAAAACTGAAGGACACAGACTTTACAAGATTTTTATGAAAACAAAAATCTGAAATCAAGAAAGTGTGTCTTCCTTGCCTTCACAAATGGTTATGGTTATGTGATATACAGGTAGTGCGTATTAAACTTTTAAATCAAATTAGAACACAGCATTCATCCCCATTAATTTAATTACTGCATGAGTCATTTCGTAAACAAATAACGATTTATGTAAATAAAGTGTTTATAGTGTCCATCTGTATTATCTTGTTAAACTAAGCTAATCATCTGCATTCATTGTGATGAAAATAGACCAAGCAGGTAATAAAAAAGGGCAAGCAGCGACTAAATATAATATGCGTCAGTGGGTCACGGCGCTGGGAATGGGCCCGAAATAAAGTTAACGACCGAAATAGTACCACACATGCATCGCATTCACGTTGCACTGTGTTGCATGTTTGTATTCGGGTCATAGTTTCACATACGCCAGACTAGCCCACGCTTCCTACTAAACATATTTCCGTAATGAATGATAAGCTTTAAATATACAAATTACATAGCAATGGGCAAACAGAACGATAAAGACAACATTATGAAATGTAGAGTAAATTATTTTTACATTTTTGTCTGTCACATACCTAATCATATTATACATAGTGCTAAAGGTTACAAATACTGTTAAATAAGGCGTTTACTAACTAGGAATTTGTAAACAAACCATGTGTAACAGACAAAGCAATATGTCGTATTTCTGAATAAAACTTTCGCTAGTCTTATAGCAGAGATAAGACTGGTTTCATGCAAGTCAAATGATTCTAGCAACTAAACTCGTTTATTCGTGCGCAGACACCAGCTTACAGGCTATATATCTATGGTATTTGATATCTTAGAAGTTAGGAAGAGCTTACACTGAACGGTCACGGCTCGTAACATTGGAGCGTACATTAAAATGCTTCACGTGGTAATTATCAAATGAATAGTAATGCCTCCCGCATACCGTCCATAATGAACTGATTATAATAAACAAACATAAATGGTACTAACATTAGTTCCACCCGTCGTTATCTCCGTACACTGCATATAGGTACAACATTTAGTGCAGATAACAGAGCGAAAACATCAGGTCAGTTAAATAAACAGACACAAAGCCTACAAAGGTTTCTCACTCGATTCTAAATATAATGCATTCACGCACGTATAACTTACGTAAACGGTTAAGATATCATCGCATCCTTTGTCTGAAATCAATGTTAACGTACCGTTGTACAGTATACATTAAACAACTTTGTTATGCGATGGTACAATGTGTTTCATCTGATCGTAACAAGCGTTTCCAGCTCGGCGTTCGTCATCCATCATGCAGGGTTATTTCGAATTGATTCATGCGTGGGGTGAACGACCTCTACCGTTCCCCCACTAACATTTTAGGCACTGGCAATCAACCCGAGTTTATCGCCGCTCGAGCTACAATAGGAGGCACTTGAAACGGAGCTGGTTTTATCTCTCGGGTACAGTATCGGTGACCTTGACTCGCCTGTGTTCAAGGTTGATAAAACGAACGTAGAAATAACATGGGTGAGTAAAACGTAGAATATTTACGTTCTTAACGAGACATCCCTCAAGGTCGTGCTGTCTACATTTTCTATGCGTACGCTAGCTCATCTTACTGTTATTACGATACGGTTCGGTAAATAAGAACATCGTAGAAGCGTAAATTAAAGTATTAATATACTTTTCCTTCTACGCTAGCGTTAAATGGGTTAGTTATTCGCAACTACGAGTAGGCAGCTATCCGCCAATTACGCCCGCATTTGAAGTTGAACCCGCATATCTGTTTCTTGATTGAGCGAGCCCTTTAAATTAAATGGAGTTCCATTTTGAATGGTATAAAATTGAATGAGTTTCAAAAATACTGCATATGAATGGTACGGCATTGCTGGCATCCTAGTTAAAATTGCTTAGTTAAAAAATAATAAACATAAAAATTGTCAATAAAAACTTTTGGGTTAAGCTTGATTTACTAATACAATACTTTTAAAGATTTACATAACAAATTCTATGCGCAAATTTATACTAGGCTTATGTAGGCATGCCTACATAAGCCTAGTATAAATTTGCGCAGACATAAGGCATGCATATGCTTAACATTCAAGTCTTCTATCACCATTGTCTATGTCTATCAATATAATTATGAAATTGTTGATATTATTAAATAACGTGTCCAGAAAAATAAGAACATATAAGATACCTATTAATAACATTCTTTGAACACGTGGTCTCGTTCTCGAGAATCGATACACATTTACAAGTTAAAACTCTAATATAAACCTTTTCATTTGCTGTTTTAACTAAGTAGATAGCAGATGCAAATTAATGCAAAACATTAATTGAAAACAAGCGTATGTAAGCTTACATATACGTATTCGAAAACAAGACATAGCTATTACACCCAAGTACACTAGATACCTATGCGGTACGTAGAAAATCGATATCACACAGTTGCGGGTTCAAACCGCAAGTAATGCAGCACCAGACATATGAGCCTTCAAACACGAATAGGAAAAATATAACAACAACCCTACTATTCATACTATTTCAACCTCGTTATATGTTACACGGACAACGGAAAACGAATTATAATGAATGATTTATAACTACAATATGTTTGTTATCATTAGCTTATCATCTTATCTTCAGAGCAAACTGCGTACTTATTTAGAAATATGTAGTTTTTTTCTTAAACTTTTACCGACAAAAAAGCGCATTAATACAAAAGATTAAGTTATACTTGTATATTTGAGAAACTACAACTAAAAGTAATCAAGGGTAATAGGACCGAATTCAGGATGGAAAGATAGATGATAGTTGGGGATATCTTACCTTGCGGGTCTCTCGTATGCTTCGGATGCGTTTGCATAGGGCGGTGGCCAAGGATTTTCGGGTCTCAAAGGATCAATGAACACGTGGTAACGCTTACTTTACATGCGCACGGAGCTGAGAGTTGGAAACTAAATAAATTCTATTATAACCTGAACAATAATATATTCTATGATTCATAGGAACAATCGATGAGCCTAAGAACTCAACGCACAACACAACATTTTTCATGGACCTCTCCTTATATACGAGAGAACGTTAAGCAATCGCTCTTGCTTGTTAAATATGGGGTTTAATGATCTTTAAACTATGCAATAAAATTGCATAAATTAAAGGTAATTAATGAATCAAATCAAATATTTAAGATGGCTATTTCACTAAAACATTTCTTTGAGATTTAGATTTTATTTTCAGCAAATCATTATTACTGCGGATTTACGTATGTTACATTTTTTCTTACAAGCGGCGTTGGTACCAATAGTAACAATAGCAGTTACTTTAAAAGGTACCAATAATAAAAACAAGCCTATTCTAAGAATAAAAAACGATGAATGAATGAGTTTCCCTGCCAATTTGTCGAAATTAGTTACGGAACCACTCTATTGTGTACGACGATACACTGCTCACTCTCGTCAGATAAAGATTTCCCTTACACAAATACAGTACGTGACTTCATAAAAAGGAGCTATATTAAAAGATTGTACCTATTTAAAATTGTATTGCTAAGTTTTTTCTTAAATAAACCCTGTAGGCGCACTGTGATTCTATTAAAAATAATACAGACAAACATTTATGGAGTTTCTTTCGCCGATTTTTCTACATAACGAAACAATTTTCAAAGCTATGGTAAATTAGTGATGTTCAAAAAGAATTCTTTAGAGGATCTATTTAGTATCAAAAATATTGATTTACCGCCGGTGGAATGGTATAGTTGCCGGTTTACTTATACACGAGGCGACCATTCTAGTCCTCGGATGTAGCGACGCATCTGTGATCGACTTCAAATAGAACCCCTGTTCTATATGAAGTTGCTTACAGATGTTCATGGGCGACAGTCACCACTTACTATCAGGTGGACTGCATGCTCATTTGCTATTTCAATCTGATAAAAAATATTCATACATGGATATGGAAGGATAAAGGATACTAAGTCCTATTTATAAGGCTCATACATTATTTCTTCCCTTTCTGACAATACAAGCTACACGGAACCAATTAAATGAATTGTCACATAGCACAGAGCAATAAATTCTTAAATTGTTAATTGATACAAGTATATTACAGAACATACAATACTGGCCTTCCATTATCAGGGATTATTAATTGATTGGGGGATTGAACATTTTAGGACAGAATTATTCATTAAATATGTGTATGCTCAATGTGGACTTTTGAGGACAAACGATTTTGTACAAAAACATTGTTAAACATCCTTAGGATGAAGCTTAAAACATAATAAAGAGGCAAAAACGACATACACTTTCCAATGTAAGAAGCTCATGGACATCAATCAAACTACTGCAATGACCAACTCCAAATACTGTTACAACTTAGAAGCATCATATTAGTCTTTGATCAACCATCCTGTTTTGTTTCTTTTTTTTTTGTCACACAAGCAAACAAGCATGCAGGTCACCAAATCAACCCCAGACAAATGAGTTGCTATTCCTGAGGACTATGTAAGAACACCTTGGATGATGACGTATGTCCTGTATATGTAAGTATGTGTATAGGTCTATTACAATATTTGAGATGCATTTATTGATATCCACACTAAAAATCTGTAACATTTGATAAAAACTATCAGTCCCAGGGGCCTTTCACAGATAGAGTTTGAGGTGTTTAGACACTGTAAACATGAAGATAGAAATGTATAGTTGGACATTGTGTTTATATCCATTGAATACCTGTTAAACACAATATTTCCTAGGAATAATCACTGATGTGTATGCTTGTACCAACTTAACTTGGGGTGTTCCTAACACCCCAATACAGAAAACATTGAAGTATTTCTGAACTGAAACTAGTATGTAATAAATATAGTTTTAAAGAGTATAACACTACCCAAATTGGAAATGTTTATACCAGAAATAATTTTAATTTAAAATAATTATAATTCCTTTAATGACTTAATGCTATCAAATGGAAATTGTGACTTGTTGAAAATCATATATTAGAACATCATTAACATAATTGACACAATAGTGTACAAATAATTACATTTTTAGATTTTCCTTGTTCGTATATAATATAAATCATTTTATTAGTCATAATTTATAATTAATGGGAAAATCACATATAATTATATTTATGATACTGTCAAAACAACCACAGCAAACTTAAATAACTAGAATGATGAGTTCACATCATGGAGAACAAGACCTCTCTCAAGTAAATTAACCTTACCACACCCTTCTCAGAAAATCATACAGTACTAAAAATAGGTACCAAAAAGGCATGCTGAGCCTTCATACCACCATAATTTTACCACTGAAGGTTTTACTAATATAAATAATTAACACAATTCATAGCTGTATAAATTGACAAAATACCAAAAAAGATTTTTTTTCGATCATAACAATC
Organism: Cecropterus lyciades; assembly: GCA_002930495.1. Classification (NCBI taxonomy): domain Eukaryota; kingdom Metazoa; phylum Arthropoda; class Insecta; order Lepidoptera; family Hesperiidae; genus Cecropterus; species Cecropterus lyciades. The sequence continues at coordinate 337,653 of MOOZ01002029.1, forward strand.
TTAACGCTTAAAACTACTTGGAGCAAAGAATTGAAGTCAATATAATAAACGACAAAAAGTAGGAACAAACTGAACATAAGCTTTTCACAACAATTAAGAAGCTTAAATATCTGTGAAACTAATGAAACGATGTAAGGGCGTTGTTTTATGTCACGATTCCGGTCCTATCGTTGCACCCCCACGGATTTACTTTCACGCGACTAACTGAAGCAAATTCGGACATGTGCATCGTTTAAAAATCGATAACAGCTTCGAAGAAACAACGTAAAGTATGAAATGAAGTCCTAAAAGCATACAATTCCATATTAACTGATCACGGAGAGCGGAGTACGTAAACCTTTGTTGCACTAACAGCTCTCACCGTTGACTTGCAACGATGATTCATCGTTCGATAGCCGGAGTACGTCGGGACCGATTTCCCGGAAAAGGAATTATGCACGAATAAAAGTAAAAGTTGCAAACTGAATTCACCAATTTGTAAATCACGAATTCAAATCAATTTCAATGAAATTACAACGGACCAGTAACACGTTCTACCGACAGTTTGCAAAGGATGGAATCGCATTTATTATCAATCCTAAAATACATTAAAAAATAATATCCGGCAGAATAAATACTCATTGTTTAAATAATTGCAAAAGTCAGAATAATATTAAATCTGTGCACATTTAAACGAAATTTTAACGAATTGTTTCGGGAAGCCGGCGAACACCCATTAAAATTAGATAATAATAATAGAAATGAAAGTTATGACAAAAACATTGATTAATTTGTGACTTACCTTATGAATTTCAATCCGAACAATGAGGACAAAGAATTTACACCGCAATAATAATTTAATTCACTTCCAGCACTCACAGCCGAACACAATATGGCGGCAGGGCAAAATCTCCACCCACCGAGAACAAATTCAAAATTGAAACTTTTCGTGATTGGTTAGTCTAATCGCGACGCTTCAATGCTGCCAACAGTATATTCCAAAAGTAGCAACGTTAATGTTAAAAATGATACGTTCAAGTTAAGTTCTTAAGTATAAAAATAACAGCAAATAAAATTAATTATTTCAGAGAAGAAATATTTGTATGAATTCATTTTACATTATTAGTAATATAAATTAGTAATGATATAACTGCAAACTGTATTATTATGTAAATACCAATAAACTTTACGGCAAAAGACCGCCGCTATCCTCTTTTTATTATTTATTTTGGATAATTATTGAATAATTTATATACATTTAAGATATAATGAACTTCATCTTTCAAGTAACGACAATTAGATCTGTTTTTGTTTAATTGTAGTGTGAGGCGTAATTTTATAATTTCGAGAATATGTTACTTCAATTTATCCACTTTTATCTAAAGAAAATAAAAATACTGAAAAATATCAAAAATAAGTAATAACTTCTTAAAAGAAAGAGAAATATTACAATTAACAATAAATAAAATTATTGAGAATGCTGGTATAATAATATACTTTGTAATTATCTTGGCTGAATAATAATATTACGTTTGCGTCATATATGTACAATAAATAGAAGTAAAGAACTCTATGGATACATCGATATGTCGCTCGCGTTGCTCGTGTTGCCCTTGACTTCTTCAAGAAAATAGTGTTTTTAAAAAGTTTAGTTTAGAAATTTTAAAAAGAACTATTTCATTGTGTTTATTCGTGTGTGATAAGTGTTTTACATAGTGGTTTTGATGACAGGATTTCTGGTGTTGTGTAAAATTTGTGTAGCGTCACCTGACTGAACTCATTGTCATTTCCCGCCATTGTGGGTCTCGATAAAACTAATATAGTTTTCTGAATAATATTGAATCATTTCGATGAAGAATCATTAAATCGTGTTGTAATTGTGCCTAAGTAATGTCATTGCACGGTAATGACGTCTGTTTGCTAGAAGTAGAAGATTACAATTTGTACGAAGAGGAAGCATCTGATCACGCTTTTACTAGGTAAGGAGGACCGGCGTGGTTGCCGACGTTACGTTTATTTCGAGGCGAAAATGGTTTATAACGCATCAGAAACGTTGCTTTTTATCATTTTAGCGCGTAAATTATTGTTTTGATTGCATTCAAATGAATTTGCGAACCTTACTCGGTCGCGCCCGCTCCGTGCCGGTCCATAGTCAGCTGTTGGGCCGCCATGTTTGGACAAATCAAATAGGCGTAGTAGGCGCTACTATACGCATTGCTCGTATGTAGCGCTACATTGATGCATCCACGTTGTGAATTACCATGTGATTTAACTTTTCATGAATAAAAATGATTCGAGTATTGAAAATAGGACAAATTACCTTTACATTTATGTTGGCTAATAATTTCAAGAGCACATTTTGCATTATAACTATAGATCGCGTATGACAATGCAAAGATATGTATTGAATGTGTGATATGTCAATCACAGGTGTATCACAATGCTATGTGATTTACCTACAACATAATTTACTATTGCTGATGTTTGTAAATAAACAATGACATATTTATAATTTGACATGTTATGTTAAATTCACTAAGCATTTTATAATTGTTAATAATTTTATACGAAATGTCTACTGTTGATACATTTATAGTCATCATAAATTATAATTGTTGTTTTTGTACATAAATCATACATTTACTTTGCAAATGTTCTCAAATGTTTCAAAAATCATGTTTGCATTTTTTTGACAACAATAAATATGAGTATACTACATAAATATACTTTACTTGTACAATACTGATAATGCAATAAGAAATAAAATTGTATCTGAAAGTTAAAATGGGTAAGAACATTATAAAATTAAAGTCTTTTTCCTTTATTTTTTTAACTACATATAATGTAATGTTAATGTATGATTTTTAAATTTCAGAGGTGAAAAACACTCATCTGGGAACAAAACTATGGAAGCGGAAAGGAGGATTCGACGCGAGATTGCCAACAGCAATGAACGTCGACGCATGCAGAGTATTAATGCTGGTTTCCAGGCCTTGCGGACATTGCTGCCACGTCATGAAGGTGAAAAACTAAGCAAGGTAAGCTTCAAATACGTTAGACACTTTATTAAGAATTCATCTGATGAGGAATGGATAATACCAAAATGTATTGAAATACAAATTTATGTCTCATGTCAGAAAATTATTGTACAAATATGTTTAAATCTAATTACAAATTATTATTTTATTTTTTACATAGTGTTGATATCACCTCACCATTTATTATTTTTATTTACAGGCTGCCATTTTACAACAAACTGCTGAATACATCTATACTCTAGAACAGGAAAAGACTAGACTTCTCTCACAAAACTGTCAGTTGAAGCGATTGCTCAATCAGCACGAAGGTGGAGAAATACCTTTAAAGAAAAGAAAAAGTGAGGTCATTTCTCATGTCCCAGCCATCATCCCTGATTCAACTGATGACACAATTACTAACTCCATTACACCAGAATCTGTTGCTGTTATAACCGTACCTAATATGCCACAGAAGAAAGACACCGAAAGTGGGGAACTCCGAGTGCAATTAGAACGCGAAAGAAGGTTGCGGCGATTGCTTGAAGAGCGTGTACATTCACTGGAAACACAAATTTACCCTGAGACCGGCTGTGAGCCACAGCATCCAGTTGTTCACTACGAACAGACTGAAATTGCAGATTGTAAAGTTGAAAATGATGAAGTAGAGATAACAGCGACAGAAACGCCGGCTGCGCCACTTCTGGAGGCAGCCATCAAAGCAGAGCCCCGCGTAGAGGTGGAAGTACTGCCCGACGCGGCACACGACGCACCGTCGCGGTTGTATTTGGCTAGTACGAGTCGCCAAAATTTAGAAACTATCGTAGAGGCCATTCGTCACTTGGAAGGCGATCACTTATTCCGCGAGGAGACGGGCGACGCACCACTCGCTCTCACGAAGAAAGTGGACCGAGCGCCGCCGCAGAGACCGGGCGTGATCGTAGTTAAGCACTCGTGATCGCGTCCCTTTCGACTCGAACTTTCAGCTCGATAAATTGCTTACGGTTGAAAGCAGTCCTGATCCCCCTCGAATATAGGTTATAAATTTTAGTTGTTTAGTTCTTTTCCAAAGTGACGAATCGATAAGTCTGCGTTTTGTTTATTTTTTTACACATTAAAGTCGAGGTGATAGAGTGAATTGGAAGATGGATGCATTGTGACATATGTCGATCGGCGCTGTGCTTAGTTTAGTCTCAAATACTATAATGTTAAAATATTGTGTTTACTCAGGCTTACTGCAGTAGTGAGGATGAATTGGGGATTGACTGATTTAATTAAGAGTAGGTCAGAGATGAAGTGTAGTGATGCAGTGTGCCGCGTGCCAATTTTCTTTTTACGATGTTTATTGGGAATCTATAGAAATTAGGTGAAACTCATGTTAATGTGTGAAAGTTGTATGTATTATTATTATTATGTCTTTCACATCTGTTCGTGGTGTAAAGGCAGTACTGGCTTAAGAATGGGGTGATATGGGCGGTCTAGATTATGGCTTGACCATCCATCAATCTTAACTCAACAATATATTAAATGTTATAATAATATTAAAGACCTCTTATGAATGACTCGCCCAGATCACTTGGGTGTCCAATATTAGCAGTGCATAAGAAATTGATGAAGGGTTTATTATTATAAAAGCAATAAAGCTTTGAGATATAATAACAAATTGTTTCAACAATATTATGAACAAGTAAAATATAGGAATTTCGAGAGATAGTTAAATTTGTAGATAGTAATTCATAGGCATGCGGCTCCCTATATTTCTTTCGAAATAATTATGATTTATTTTACCTCTACTCAAACATAAAACATGAAGCTACTTTGTATTTTTTTTTAAATAAACATAATTTATGTAGTAAATATATTTCTGTGACAATTATATTTACTTTTGGAATGTGTATTATCTGAAAGTAATTAATTTACCTTGTGATCTATTTAGCCAGCAAGGAATGTCATTTGCTTAGTCCCAGTGCTTATTTTGTACTTGATATTAGCCAATATTGTTAGTGGCTGACTTAAAATGATATAATCCCTCGGGGATAATATCGAAAATTTTACAGCATTCCATGTTGTTCTCCCTTAACATGAGTTTGCTTTCGAAATGTAGTTTAATTAAAAGATAATTTATTATCGAATTAATTATGTAGTGCTTAATATAAGCCTTTTTAATCATTTAGATTTTGGTTATAAATATCTATCGTACATTGGCTAAAATAGGCACTTACATGTTGTTCAAAATTGTCTTTAGTCACAATGACTTGTCACACTCGGGCAACGAAATAGGTGGAACTTCAACCTTTGTGGCCAGCACTTAGAAAAGTAGGGATGATTTCTTAACGGCATGGTGATGAAGTTGTCATATTTCTCATGTCTAAATAAATTGTCTAGTATTGAAATTATTGTGTATAGGCAAATCTCCAGTTAAATTAGTGCGATGATGTAATCATCAACCCTCGAAATTCGAAAAGTTGGTGAATATGCTTCACAACTTTGGTAGTCCTAGAATATGTGGATTTAATGATCCGAGGTTTAGGTAATACAGTCTTAACGTGATTTTATTGTCGCTTCTATTGTGCTGACATTTTTTGTTAAAATTTTAACCAGCAGTGCTTTTTTGTTAATAGTGTCCGTAGTAAGTTTTGAATGTATTTTGTTTAAGTTAGACTCAGCAACAGAGTGGTGTACAATATGTGTAAAAATAGTGCTGTGGCCCCATGAGGGGTCATATGAATTTATTAAGACTGATCATTAATTCATTATTAAGTTACGCTAGTTCGAGCCACCATATTGTTAGAGTAATGTGTGAGTGTATATGTGTGTCTTGATTATAAAGCTGTTTATGTGTATAATATGAATATACATAATCATAATGTATTATAAACTGGTAGTTTTACAGAGATTCCTATGAAACATGCAGCAATAATTAAGTCAATCATTCTCCTTTATTAAAATTTAGTAAGTTAAAAATAATAATAATAATTAAATATATGTGGGAATCTCTCTAACTCTGCTGGAAATGTTGTGTGTGTTTGATATGTTATTTATTTTCTGCATTTGTGTCTGATAGTGACTTAGTACTGTACGTTGACTATATTGAAATGTCAGTAATTAAGACTTATTAATAGGTAAATATAGGATAGCAAATAATAATAATAATTATATATTTTAACACAGATAAAATGAGAACAATGCTTTATCATATTGTATAATTTCCTTTGGACCTGATTGACGTGTAAATAAATATTTCAATGTTATTTTAAGTCTTTCTAGGCTGACATTTATGAGTTAACAGTGTTGAGTCACTGTCTACTTTGGATATAATTTGAACACTCTGTTTCTGAGTCCATAGAATTAAGAAGTTGTCTGCCTACCGCCTTTTACATTATGTCAGTATAGGATTATTATTAACATTGTAACATAACGGACTTGGTTATACTATTAGTGTAGTCAAAATATCTAGATGTAAGAGATTTTAAGTCAAAGAAAGCAAGTTAAATTGTTTAAAATGTGTTATTATTTATGTCTTAAAGTATTAAAATGGTTATTTCTTATTAATTAGTTTGTAAATGATAATCGTCAGTATAATTCATTAGAGCTTTCTCCTTTTACACTGACTTAAAACCAATAAAACATTCAATATCAAGAATGTCCCAGTTGGTAATTGAGTCATTATGGCTTATAATATTTATAATGTTTGTTTTAAGAGAACTGGGTGCAGGTTGAACATTACATTTCGGTGTTTCACCCAGACTTGTTATTTTGACGTGCCTCTAAGTACATATATAACCTTATACTACATCTGACGTACATTATTCATTTCGTTTGACTTTTATCACTTATAACATACATGAAACAGTTATGAAACTGTTGCTAAAGAAAAACGATGTTTAAAATCGCCAATATGACGCCGGCAGTCATTAGGAAAAAATCAAATATTGATTATTTTACATTAAATATTCATGGTGATTTATCAATTTTCTTTGTGTACCGTAATGTTGAAAATTAAGGTACATTATTGTAAACGATAGTATGTAATCAGAGAAATTATGTTTTATTGGTTTTAATAATGATGTGTGATTACTATTTTAACTTTTCTACACTCTATCGCATATTCTGTATCAATAGATAATTTTGTTTACATACAATACAAAATGTTATCAATTTGTTTAATTAAAAATAAGTGTTTGGTTCAAATAAAGAATAATTACTTTAAGAGCTTTTACATTCAGTTCAAAGAGTCTTCAAACAGTTAGAGATGGGGTGAATATACGTTTTTTTTGCAAGTGTCATGTAAATTTCAAGCTTTAGCATCCATTCATATCATTATCTTCACCCTATTCCTAACGGACTCATGTTCCTATGCATTATAGATAGTTACGGATATTTTTTACAGTTTGTAATTAAGATTATGATAAAGTGTAGAAAACAATGCATGAATGTTTCCTTTTTGATATGATGTTGATAAAAATATTTCCTCTGATTTTAATTGTACCACATTTGACCTACATTTACGAATATTTATAAAAGATTGATAATTTGTTGTTTTATTTTAATTTCCTGTAGATTATTATCAAAATTCAAGTACTAACGAATATAATGTGTTGATGTTGGGAAAGTACGTAGAACCTGAGATCAACTAATCACGGTATGTAATCTATGTTCGCGCACCAACCACACTCCGCACATTGCATCTTCTCAAATGGCGGTGGCACATATTTTTATTTTAAGCTCTTGAGAACTATAGAAGTTCTAGACTTTGAAAACCTAATCTTTCAGGTTTAGGCCACTAGAATTTTCAAAATAAATATTTTCCATTGTCGTAAATGGTCCTTTAGGTCCTTATAAGTGATATACGAAGAGATTATGGCCGAGAAATATCTCTAAGTACTGGTTTTTTAAGGTATAGTATAGGGCCTCCTGGTCGAAAGCGAGCCTCTTATTATAACCGTAATGAAAGTCGATATTTTAGGGAATTAAAGTACGTTTACGGCAGATATTTTTAAAACTATCATGAGGTAAAAGAAGTAGATGAGCAGAACACCAATCTAAAAGGCCAATATATGCCGCAGGCCTTTTGGAGTAAAGATATCGCAGAACGTTTTCATCGCCTTCCATTACTTAAAACTTTTAACATGTTAATCTCAAAACTATATTTCAAATCGGCCGCACCGATCATTCGAACACTTTCCAATCAATTCACTTGAAATTTGGAATAAATCATTAAAAATGTGTCTAGAGAAGTGCGTAGGGGATTTTTTATATGCCGTACTTGTTTTTATTAAAAATTTACAGGCGATTTTTCATACGTTTTTGTAAGTTTGACTTTGGCCATGCGCCATTCGGCCAAAAATCAATATATAAAAAAAAATCCTACGTACTTCTCTAGACAATACATTTTGAAATATTTATACCAAATTTCAAGTCAATTGATTCAAAACTGTTCCAGTAATGGGTGCGCCCGTAGACCCTTCGAGAATAAAAAGGCTATTTGATAAATAATCGCTACAAAGCCGCCATCCTTAAATATTTTTTCTGAAAAAGAAAAATGATTTATAGTTAATGTTACGTGAAATACAGTTAAGTATTTTTTAAATTTTTATTTTTACAGCCTCTACAGTGGCCTAACCCCTTAACATAATTTATTTTTTGATACGTTACATACACACCAGTGAAGTTTTGCACTTGCGTCCATGAACTGCATCTACACTCTTTAGTTCAGGCAAAAACGCGACTGCGTGGGACGCTCGGCATGTATCGGACGTTAGTGATATGTATATATTGTTTCGACTCCATATTCGCAAACCGCGATACTCAGCATATGGCTAACCGAATTGCCGCTTACATTGGTCGATGACCGAAATCTTTAGCAGTCGAATATGGGCAAATTGATCGAACGTAAACGCATCATGAATCCACCGCAAATCATTGCTAGCATGGAGTCAAGCTTATGATGCCGTAAAGTCTCTGTAAGTTTGCTTCGGAACAATTACGCAATATCTGTCGGTTTAATGTCTGGGATATTACTTAACATAGTTATAAAACTACTAAATCTTTATAATTATTATACCTACGATCTTCACTTAAACTTATAAGAAATAATTATTAAGTAGGTAACTGCAGCGAAATCCAAAGCATAGATATAGTTTGCAGATAAACAGAATCTAGAGCAGTCTAGAGCTTTCATTAACGGTTCATTGGTTGTTATCGTTGCATATCAATTATTATATTTTATCTTGTTTATAGGTAATTTGAAGAAATCTGACGCGAACTAGACCTGCACCAGTATCCTTTACTAGCGCGTAAAGTTTGTATTGTGGCCGCAGCATATCGTCCTGTGAATCGCGGCTTTGCACGAAGAGAGAAGTTGGTTATTGTGTTAAGTTCTTTATTCATGTCTTACAATAAAAATATGAGAATCCTTTGAAAATCAACTTATCGTTGGTACCTATTTCTAGATATAAGTAGGCCACAATAGGTAGATAAGAACACATGGCTGTTGCAAAATTAACATCTGTATTAGTTACGGTAAATATGTTTTTTATTTCTGAATTCTACGGTTTGGTAATTTATTTCATTCATTCTAATACCAAATCGGATGTCGCGACGACACTCAAGGTTGGGTTATAGGTAACCGACGTAGTAGACACATTGATAGTTAGTCAACTGGCTCTCAGTGTGCCAGTCGCGTTAGCGCATCATTTTAATAAAATACGGTAAACAAAAAATAGCGAACATTTCGTTATTTAGATAAATTCAAACCGCCAAATATAAATAACGAATGCATATAAATTAATATTGTTTTTCGAAATGGTTTAATTTTTTTTTATTATTTATATAATTCTATCCTCCTCTTTGTATAGTGTAGTGTTTGTTGTAATAGGAAAATCCTTGTGCAAATCAAGCTTTAACGACTTAATACGTAAGTAACTACACAATTATATTACAAGCTTAAATATTTCAACATTTACATCCGAAGTTTGCAATTATATTTAATTTACAGTTGCCGTATATAAGAGAACTCTGTTGAGTAGGTACATAATATATAAGAAGAATAAATTGATACTGAAAAAAATATTCCTTTTACATAAAAAAGTATTAAGATTTGGTTTTGTTTACCTACCGACACGTTAAAGGTCAAGTACAGTTTACATTTATCAGTTTTCTTATCTCTTCTCTCTTACCACATCGTCAATAATAAACGAATTATACGATCGACAGGTCAGGTAAGATCGGTCAGGGACGAATTTAGAGGTCTGGAAGCTCCGAAGCAACAAAGTAGGTTCTTTTTTCAAATAAAATAAACATTATTTTTCCAATGTTTTTCAATAAATAATTTATTGTAAAACCTAGTAGATTTATTTAGCATTTGACAAACAAATTAATGCAAGTACCAAATCTGAAACAAAAATTATCTGATATCCAATTTAGTGTTCACGAAAAGAACTTTTCGAGCTTTTTTCGCCAAAAAATTTCGCTGAAATCAAGTTCAGAGTAAATTACTTTTAATGCCTTTCAACTAATTTATACAGTAATGTTCGTGAATAGTTCAATACATTTAATTGTGTCACAATGATTATTTTTGCTGCATGAACACATATGGAAAATAAAGCAATAAGTCAATAATAACGGCAATTGTTCACATTTTGCAATGAATATATATTAGTTGCATATACATGTGTGTGTGTGTACACCTATATACATAATGTCTATTAGGCGGAATTTGAAAGACTTTTTTCCAAAGTGTGGGAGTGCCCCTTTTTGGGTGGAGGCCCCGGGACTAGCCTAGATAACCAATAGATCAATAAATCTTTTGTAAGTAAGTAGTACTGATTTTTTGGATGTACTATTAATTTTTCAAATAAGTATCACTCTTATGGAGCGTTCTTATTACCCATGTAATAAGAACGCTCCGGGGAAATACATTGTTGGCGTCCGTTACGCCTGCGTTCTTAGTGGCCTCGAAATTGTGTAAATTATGGCCTAGATTTTAGATTGTCTAAACAACATCGAAATTTAGACCAAAACCCTTTTAAATTCCAAAACCATGTATGTAGTATTGGGGCACTGTAGCCGTTAAGTTTTTAAGTACTAAATATTTTTTTTATTATTTCAGAAAATGTTATATTTGAAATATTTTGCTTTATACTATGCTACCTTCGCATACATTGTAATCACTCCGTCGGGTCAAACTAACGGTACAACCACGGAAACGCAGATTGGGTAGGTAGATAGTATGCTAATATATTACTTATTACTTCACTGTTTTTGTTAGTACATTATACTTAAAGTATTAAGGAAGCAAAATTTAGTCACACTTATTTCCGCTAATAATTATAGTATTTGTAAGCATGGTTGGGTTTATTTTAAATCGCAAAGAACAGAAGCTTGTAAGAATCGTACCATCCTTGTCGTCGGAGGTAGCGACGCATCCGACTTACGACTCCAAACCATTTGGGATTGATGATAGACTTCCATAAGCGGCACTTGTCACTTACTGTCATTTGGCATATTTTCTACTACTCTACTAAAAAGTTATCATATATTGTACAATTCCTCTACTCTTATAACCATTTCCAATACGTTATAAAAATAATGTTTCTTTATAATCTTTGTTTATAAATTGTTCAAATTAAATTATTGATTTTTTTAATTGGTTGAATTGAACTCAACGGGTATTCCCGATAATGATTCAGGTTATTCCACACGTATAGCACCTACCGATTGGAATAAACACCAAATTGAATGTCGTGGTAGGTTCGTCTAGTAAAATATATGATTAACTCATCAAGTGTTTATTTTTAGATCGCCCGAACTTGCAAATGCTTTAAACAATTTTGGATACAAACTGACTGTCCAATTATTGAAAGAAAATAATAACACAAATAATGTAGTGATATCTCCAACAGGGATAAACGGTAAGTGTATCTTGATTATTGTGTATTTTGCTGGTCAAACTCCTCGTGGTTTAAACATAAACGTTTTTTACACTCATAGCACACTAGGATTTTCTCCTGTGTCGTGGGTGTCATGGACACACAAAGACGAATATACAAAAATGCAGACCCAGAACAGAAATCTAAACTCATCATTCAGATATGTATGTATGTATGTCTGGTCGGCGATCGAACCCGGGACCCACTACGTGTCAGACCGGTATGGTGACCGCTTCAACACGTGGGTCGCGGTTGCGAAGTTTTATTTTAAGAACTACTCATATATTTATTTATTGTCTACTCAACAAGGAGGGCATCGGTATAACTGTGGTCCTGGTTAGAAAAGTGTACTACACAGCAAATGTCAACTTGCAAAGATCCTAAATACGAGTTGACAGGCGCAGTCCTCAGGAATGCCCATTATGGTCAAGCATCTGTAATTTATACAGTCTTCAGATAGAATCCCTTGTTCGCTGCGGAGTTGGTTTCAGATGTACGTGCACGACAGGAAACATTAACCATCCGTTGGGCTGCATGCTCATTTACTCACTTAATTTTATTAAAAAAATCTTCAGAGCATAAGACAAATTATACATTATTTATAAAACACAATAATCAGATAATTTTTTGTATACACAAACTCGTTCGCGCAGCGTTTGTATTTAATGATTGTGATCCAAAGCCGTAAATGATCAGTTAAGATCACGTAGAATCATTAGCTTTTTTGCCATATAATGTAGAATTTCTTTTTTTAACGTGTAATAAAATCATGTGAATCTTACTACCACTTAGTTAATCAGAAACTGGTTTTTAATACCTACAATAGTAGTACTACTGCATAGTAAAATAGATATACACCGATACCGCATTGCCGACTGTGAAAGGTCACATAATAGAGTACCGTAGGAAGTTGTGCTCGTTTTCACAATACAATACCACTGTAATTATATTTTACGCAGGCTTGCTGGCTATGGCTTTGTTGGGTAGCGTGGGGAGGTCGTACGAAGAACTTTCCGATATACTGGGATTTTCCCAAGGTAAGCATAAAAGGACAACGAGATTGTGCATCATTGTCACGGTAACATCTCAGGAAATAATGTGATGAGTAAGCTTTCAAGGTGGTTGAACGAACGACGTATCGACCTAGGAGTTGAATTGTCGCACCTATTTCTAGCGTGAAGCAGTTCTTGCGTTACGTTTTGGTGAAAGACGAAGTTGCCCGATCGCTTTCATATGAGGAGATCATCTTAGTTCTCGTGAGTACCAACGCAACTGTGATTGACTTCAGATAGAACCCTTTTCTATATGAAGTTCTTAAAAAGTCCATTGGCAGCAGAGACCATTTACCATCATATGGACAGTATAATCGTTTGCTACTTCAATCTTGTGTAAAAAGCGATTAAAGAAGTAACGACTTCATATGAAAAAAATCTTCCTTTTTTAGATTCTAGTTCGGAACGATGGCTTTATAATTAATAATATTTTACATAATTTTTTTGTGGCAGATGTTTTGTTAAATCGTAAATATCACGAACAGTTGGGACAGCTCTTGGCAGATCTGAATAATAACGACTCTTACAGTAAAACGCTGTATTCCAATGCAATATTTGTTGATATGAGTTACAAATTGCGTGAAGTTTACCGGTCATATTTGAGTAAAGTCTATAATGGAGAGGCCAAAAACGTAGATTTCAAGGATAGCAGCACAGTTAAATCTTTAATTAATGAGTAAGTCTTAATTTTTGCCCTAATTGCAAAAAATCTTTCAATGTTACTCGTTTATTACAAGTAATAATATCCGTATATTGTTAATTTTTACCAGATGGGTAAGCAATAATACAAATGGGAAATTGCCAGAGTTTCTAAAGAAAGATCTTCCATTAGACACGAAAGCTGTATTGTTAAGCGCCCTTTACTTCAGTGGTCAATGGGAAGCCCCGTTTATACCTGAGCATACAAAAAAGTAAGTAACAACAAAAGAATGAATATTGCATTGTTTACCAACGGCATTGATCGAATGGTACCTGAGCTTGGTTAAATTCTGCTCTGAAACGTTACCCAGCACTCGAATACCAGGTAATTTAATATGTAGTAAGGAAAAACATGTATAAAAATGAGCAAGAAAGTACGTGGGTACAGTACCTATAAATATTTTATTAAATAAAATCCGGTTGAAATGTGCATAAATAATAATAATCTTTACGGCTTACAGACTTCCGTTCACGACTTTATCCAAAGATGAAATAATGATTGATCAAATGTTAAACATGGGAAAATTTAAATACGCGTTTTCACCAGATGAAGGTAAGTGTGATAAGT
>MOOZ01002029.1:352055-364453 GCA_002930495.1 Cecropterus lyciades
AGTGTCCGTGAACGTGTTAATATAATTAAGATTGATGAACCCTTATGGTTCATTAAAGGCGCATATAAAAAAACGGCCTTGGAAGCGGCACGTTTTATGTTTGCGACGCGGTGTTTTGTGTTGTGTGGTGATCCGCATGAACGTAGAAGCCGTGGAACACACGACAACGAAAGATTCTATTCTAAATCAAATTGAAAACTAGGGGTGTGCGAATAATTCGAACGTAACGATTTATTCGTCCCGAATCGAATATAAATATTCGATTCGAAACTCGAATTTAATTAATTCTTAAAAAATCTAACTATTTGAAACCCGAATAATTCGAAAAATTTCAAATTATTTGATAAGTTTCAAATAGTTCGATTTTTTAAGAATTACTTGCGATTTTATTTATTATTCGCAAAATTTTGAGGGTTTTCTCTAGTGACTATACTCATGCGCATGCGCCTATAACAGATATTTTATTCGTTGATTCAAACAATGAACGAGGATTTCACTAGTTGACCAGTGAAATTTAAATTGGAAACAATAGAAAATCCAGCGATATTTCAATAATTCATGAATTGCTAGAATTATTCAAAAATTCGAATTATTCGATACTTTTGAGAACCAAAAGGTGAAACAATTCCGATTTTTGTCTTAATCTAGAACTAAAAATAAGAGGTACACCAAATGCTAAAATAGGAGTACTCAATTGTAAACGAAAACTAGCACTATTACGTAATGTAATCAACCTAACATAATTAAGTCGTCGATCTACTAACAAAAGGCGAAGCTATTGAGCTAAGAAGTTGAAGAATTTTCTGGTATCTTCTACCAGAAAATTCTTCAACCGTACCCAGTCGTCCCAACCACTATAAATCACAATGTACTATACTATTGTATTGTTACGAGTGAAAATAATATAATTATTGTAAAAATCAGTTACACCAGCGCGACATGATAACTTTAGAGCCTTGGAGATAATTAAGTCATATAATAAATAAATAATCAGTTAGTATGCAAGTGGCGGATCTTGTTTGCAAGTCCAGATAAAACTAACATGATGAGAAAAAGGTATCTAAGCAGTTAATGCTGCGCTGCGCAGTTGTCAGTCCGGTTTGACATGATAAGTACCCCGAATTCCCCGACCGGGCAAACTTGTAAATTATGAAAATAAAAAAAGAGTATGTTCATTTACGTCCACAAGTCAAGGAATTACGGTGTGTTTTATGTTGTGAGGTAACAATAAACAGTTGAAAAATACAGACCTTTAAAAGTAGGAAAAACAAGTGCCATAGGCTTAGTTCAGTTTATACGGAACCCTAAAAATACAATCACAATGTAGTAGGTAGTACTACTATTCCCCCAGTAGCCGGAGAGTAGAATACGGCTCCGGTATCCCCTGCCTGTCGTAAGAGGTAACTAAAAAGAGGGCTTCTGGGGTTGCGGGAGCCTAGAATGTGAGCTCGAACCGCCCAGCCAGCAACCCCGAGTAGGACGGCAGCATATGTGGCTGCATGTCGTTGTAGACACCGGAAGGTGCAGGGGGACAGTTACACATCCCCCAAGAGATGAGCCCGTAAGGGGCGCAGAGTTAGGGGGTACCGGTGCGTTCCATTGGAGATCCCGAAGTCCCCCATAAAAATCCCACATAGCCCGGAGTCTCTCCCAAGGCTTCAGTGTTCCTTTTGATGGTTTCCTCCCGTCACAAAAAAAACACTACTATTGTATTGTAACGAGTGAAAAAAATATAATTATTTCGCGCTGGTGTAACGGACATTTTATCGTCTTACAAATAATTGGGCTATTATGTAAAATATGTAAACCGAGAATCAATTTGCACGCTTGCGGTATTAAACTAAGTTTCATGCCATTTGCCATCAAATTGAAAAAATATTTATGTGTTGAATAGTCCATTTATTGAGGAAGGCTATACTTAGGCTATATAACATCACGCTATATCTGTTTGTTTGTGCTTTCTTATATAGTAGCGGGTGAAACCGCGGGGCACAGCTAGTGTATTATAATTTGTTTTGTTTATTTTGCAGGTTTTGATATACTCGCGTTGCCATATAATGATAGTGTAACAACGTTGTACGCTGTGAAACCTACACGATTCCCAAAAAATTTCACCATTATCGAACTAATGAATTCAATAGATTTTAATAAAATTAATAACGTAATAGACCAAATGGTCAATACTCAAAGTATAATTAGATTCCCGAAAATGGACCTACAAAGCGATGTCGGGCTGGAAAATTCCCTAAAAGCACTGGGAATTAAGTCGATTTTTTCACCATCAGAAGCCAATTTTGCATTGATGGCTGATGTAAATTCTGGCCTTAACTATACTGATGACGTTACAAAAAGAATTAAGGAAGGTGATGGAGCTGAGATTATAAGTACGATTAACAGCCTCCCTAATCCACGAATACATGTGGACACAGTGATGCATAGTGTCAAAATAACAATTGACGGTAATATACATAATCTATGTAACGTTTAATTTGCATTAGATGAAGCTTTTATAAATTGAAATAATAATTAATAATTTATTTTTTTACTAGACGACCCGCGTGGTGGAGCGGTCACTACACCGGTCTAACACGCAGTGGGTCCTGGGTTCGATCCCCGGCCAGACAGACATCTGAATGATGAGTTTAGAATTCTGTTTTGCGTCTGGGTGTTTGTGTATTCGTCTTTGTGTGTCCATGGCATCCACGACACAGGAAAAAATCCTAATGTGGGGCATATGAGTGTGGAAAGCGTTTATGTTTATATATATATGGAGTAAAATCTTACTTATAAAGTTCGTGAGGACGTATGTATTTGTTACTCTTTGACGTAAAAACTACTGGTCAGACTTCATTGAAATTTGGCACATAGATAGTTTATGACCTGAATCACATGTGAATAATTAACGTTGTAAAAGTGACTGAAGCGGGTGGAAACGCGGGAATATGCTAGTCCGTAATAATAATATGAAATATCGAGTTGGTTTCGTCCAAAACAAAATTGCGAAATGTGAACTGTAGTTGAATTATTAAAATTTAAGAAATCAATGTCACCCTACGTATTTTGAGAACAACATTTACGTAGCAACTAAAAATGTGCTAAATGGTTTATAATATTATATATTGTTTTTAAATACAAAATGCAATTGCTTTTTAAATTTGTAAAGTTAATGTAATTAGATACTTCATAGTAAGATAAGGTGGTATCCATTAATTACATGAGGTGATTAGGGACATTTTTCGACCCCCCTGTACTCACGTGAGAATGTTCAAAATTCGTATTTTAAGTTAGTAAATAGTTACTATAACGTTAATTTAATTTAATAAAAAAGAAATTTGTAATTCTTGTTTCAATATTTTATTGATTGCTAAAAATATACGTGATATATCAGGGAGGGGCCCGTAACTCTTATGTAACTAAAGGATGCCCCTCATGAGCAGATTTTTACTTTTTTAAACTAATTCAGTTTTTTTTTATTGATAGAGTATGGAACTGAGGCGTCAGCTGCGACCGGTGCTTTCTTGGCACGGTCTGTCCAGATGTTCTACTTAAACTCGCCGTTCTACATGTTCATCAGAAATGAAAAGACTAAACTAGTCACATTCAGTGCTGTTATATTAAATCCCAGTATCTAAATAGGTAATTTCTGGAAATAAAGAGATTTTGTTTCATAAATATCGTTTATTTCCATTAACATTAATACAAATGATTCTTGTGAATAAACGCCATACATAACATACTAATATTTTACATATTAGTATGTTTATTAATATATGTTATTTAATTGGCTACGGACGATTTCAACATACACGGGCAATTACGGCGGGATTCTCACGGCATTATACTTCTCATTTTTTGCCCAAAGTGTAATAGGTCAGGTTCAATTACATGAACAGGATTTACACGGTTAATTTTATTTTGTGTAAAAATAATTTAAGTTTTTAATAAAACAACTACTATTCGCATTTTTAAACACCTATGGATTCGCACCTGAAACTCTCACTGCTAACCGAATACGTTGAAGTCCGATGAGAATTCTATTAACGTATTTTATTTCGTGTATCCCATAATATAATAACTATGCGCCTGGGGGAGCCCTGAAGCATATTGTACAACACTTTTCATTGAGATTGGTACAAATCCAAAACTCACATTCTGGGCAAAACCTTTGTTACGCCCTTATAATAAAATTTGTATAACCTTTTTGATTTAAGTGAATTTGGTTGCAAACTTTTACAGAAAACTTTATTATATCTATGTGTACGTTTTGTATGAATTACATAATACAATTCAATTACATATTTTTGAAGTGAAACTATAGTAATATTGTGATTTGAAACTCGCGAAGAGTTGCCCACGCTACAAGTAGATGGAGTTGCACCACTTTCTGAATCACGCTAACGATTTTTTCAAATTTGGTATATGAAAAATAATTATTAATAAGTTTCACGTTTGCAGTGAGTGAATCGCTTACACATTTATGTGTTTGTATTCATATCAAGTGCACACGAAAATATTACTAGAAAATTGATTTATAATAACTGGGCGCATTCAACTTGCACATTTTTTAGGGAATGTTTGAAATATCATGTGTTTATTACATTTAATACATACATACTGTTATATATTCACCTGTAACTGACAAACTAAGTGACGAATGTCGTCACATTCATTATAGGTATATACCAGATTACTGTTCATTTTATGTAGTATATAGACTCACAATTTCAACTAGTAATATAATTAATAAAGATTCCATAATTTCAACTGAATCTCTCACAAATATACAATGAAATTAAGGTAACACAGTTGTGCGTATGCATTATAATATAATAACATTTTTTACCTTATAAATAAAAGTTATACAAATATGATTGCTAACTTTTTTCAAAATAAGATGTCTGTCTGGTTTTGATATTTTTTTTAAACAAACCTAATATAAACTTAATTACTATTGGTGCTCAGGCTATAAACATAATATGAAATTGCAGAAACTTTTGCTTTTTTTTGTTTTAATAGGCAAATTTAAATTTATTTCATTCCTTGATAATTACATACTTATACAACGTTGACAACCTTATAAAATATGATCCTTTAAATTAGCCTGCAATTTAATTCATAAGGTTTTACTCCCACACAGATATTATCCTAACTTAATATTTCATACTGACATATCAAAGAATTGCTAAACAATTTTAGGACATCAAAAATAATAATAACTACATTTATTTATCTATTGCTTCTTATCTTGTCTATTTTGTCATTTAATGTCTGTTTCCACTGTTCTTCAGACACACTCTGTGCCCATTCTGGAATAGAAGTCTGAGGCAAAGCAAAATTAGCCATTGCTGACATTACCTGAAAAGAAAGGAGTAAAATGGATTGGACATGTTACATCTTGAGATATCAAAGCGAGATTGTTTGGTAGACTACATTATAGAGTGCAGGTTATAACTTATGCTAAGAAAAAAATATAAACAAAATAATGATCAACATCAAGTGTTACACTATATGTAACATTTTGATCATTACTTTATTGTGGAATAAATAAGATGTATGCCATGTTTCACAATATTTTAAACTCCATGCA
The DNA here is from genome assembly GCA_002930495.1 of Cecropterus lyciades. Classification (NCBI taxonomy): domain Eukaryota; kingdom Metazoa; phylum Arthropoda; class Insecta; order Lepidoptera; family Hesperiidae; genus Cecropterus; species Cecropterus lyciades. Next base: position 357,643 of record MOOZ01002029.1, read on the forward strand.
ATGATAATACTACAATGGTTATTTTCATTAATCATTACCTGTTTTAGAGAGTTATTAGGTAGGTTGAAATACATACTTTTGAATAAAATTGTGAGAAACAGGGTAGTGTAAATAAGGGCAAACCTGTACAGAGACAAATTTCACACCATTAACTTCACTACGAATATTTTCAGACTTGCTCTGCAATTTTTTAATAAAACTTAAAAATAATGTAAAGAAACTAATGGATACACTAATCTGTTAATCCATTAGTTAGTTTATCATTATGGGGTAATTGCCATTTGTAAAAAGATTAAATTAATGTTTAAAAAAAGTGTAATCATTGTATTTCTGTAACTTCTAAACTATGACAAATTTATAAATAACAAAAAAAAATACCTGTTGAGCCCGTTCATTATCCATTTGTATGGGATCTGTGTGACGCGGAACATTCCATACTTCCCTCGTTAGAGTGGCTTCCATTGGCTCAATATCGGGAACACCATTAGTTGGCGCTTCATTGTTCTAAAAACACATCAGAAAATCATCATAATGAAGCCAAAGTTTTCATTGAAAATTAATAATAGATAACACAGAAAATAAAAAATAAGACTTATGCTAAGAACACTATTTATGTATGGTTTCCAGTGGGAACATTGAGTATATCATGCTAATGACATAGTAAGATTGGATAGATATAACAGAGTTGAAGTAAAAACTTATTATTCAAATTAAAAGTTAATTTGGCATCTTTTCAAATATAAGCAACATCGTGGCACTTATGACATTATCATTGTATAGTGTAGAATTCATTAATCTCAAAAAAAAAAAATACCAATATAGTGTACAATTTCAAGTATACAGTTTCACCCAGCTTTAATATTATGCAACTAATCTATAGTTATGAGTCTAGCCCTCAAATGGGTTATAGAAAAAAACACAAATACACAAGTGGCCTTCTCTGTAAGAGGTTACTTGTGTTCTTCACAGAACACAACTGGTTCCACAGGGGTATCAATTTTTTTTTGTATGTAGCGAGATTAAATAAACAAGCCAGAAAGTTTTAATAGTGGCACAATATTAAATCTTAGTTCTATACTACAACATCAAACAATAATAACTCATCATACAATTAATAATAAAAAATTTACTTGAAAATTTAGATATCTACCTGGCTGACCAAACAGGTGTATTCCTTAACAGGTGTAAACCTTTGTTTCGATGGCATTAAAAACATTCATTAAGATCAACAACATACTACATATTTTGTACAAATACATCAGACTAAATAAAACTTACATCTGTATCTTCGTCACTGGAGTCTGGATCGGAAAACACGGCTTCGGGGCCCTGCGGCAGAGGCTCATAGCCGAAATGTTCATTTTGTTCCTCATCACTGTCTTCATGATGGTTGCCGTTAGTTATTAAATGCCTAGGGGGCGGACTTAAATTTTGAGGTGTGTTATCTGGTGGGTCCGGCCCTTCGCAAACCATTTTATTATATAAGTTATTATCAATATGTTGCCTAATTATTTATTAATTTGAGATTGCGATGGAGAATTTGAGACTATTTAATTTATTTTTGGTAAAGATAATTGTCACTGTCACACTGACATGACAGTCGTTACTTTTCTACCAAAGTGAATCTACTTAAGCTTGGAGTTTTGCTTTTTAAAATATAATACAAATTAGTACAATAAAACTGTAGTAAATTATAATTTATTTCATTTAAGTTTATTCATTTCCTTTTCCACAAAACACATTAGGTAAAAAAAAATTGAGAATAATCGACAAAACTATATGTGCGGTTTTATTTAATAGTGCAATGGCAGTACTGCGCAACTGTCATTTAGTGTCAAATTCTATCCGTCAGACGTCGGCAAATTGCGAAAAAAAAAATAGGTCCCGTTATATCATAACAAGTCTATTCTATTTTAGTAAGTGCGGTTTGATAAAATTTGCAAAAATTAATTCCTATAAAGTAAAGTTTCCTCTTGTCTTAGCGGCGTTTGGTGTAGCAATCATGGCTTGGAGAAGTCATGGAGTAGACAACGTTGATATGATCCGACATTTGAAAGGTAAATCAAACACAACTGAATAAATTCGCTACTGTTTTGATTGTAGAACTGATTTTAAATCGCAGTACAATGTTAAATGTCATAAGACATTTGTTGTTAATAAAATCACATTATTTTCCTCATATTATTGCAAATACAAGCGCTATTCGATAATCCAGAGAAAAATAGCGCATAATATATTTTTATTCTCCCTCAGCGAATGGTATAATCAAGTCGGATGCGGTAGCGAATGCGATGAGAGGCGTAGATCGAAAAAACTACTGCCCTCACGCTCCATATCATGATTCTCCTCAGTCTATTGGTTTTTCGGCTACCATTAGTGCACCTCATATGGTAAGTATGAATAGTGGCTTGTGCCTTGTTATCTTACTAGGTGATCATAAAGATAATATTTTAGTAGAATAGTTTACCAATATAAATCATAAATTGATTTGTTAGTCGTTATTGTAGTTATTTAATGAGTAACTTCCCTTTTTGGTGAGTGACTTATTGGGTTAATAAATTAAATACCTGGTAATTGTAATAAAATTTAGTTTAGATATGTACATTTTAGTATATTGTGGAGTATTTTTGTGAATATTACTACCCCTTGAGAATGTTCAAACATCTCTTACCATCATCTCTTGTCATTACAGGAATAGGAACATGCGAAGTGGTTTAAAACTTAAGTTATTTGATAATAATAAAAACATTAGTGCATAGTGTGTTGGTGATTCAAGTGTACTACTGGTTGTAGTTGTCCTACTTCGCAGTTACATGATATTAGTCTAACAACATAAACCAATTATAAGACAATCTTTCATGGAAGTTTGGTCAGTTCTGTCTGTCTTTCGGTCACAATACAGTCAAACTTTATTCATGGTTTCTGCATTTTTGTTTTCACAATACCATTCACAGGTAAAAAAACGGTGACCAATATCTTGTATTAGTGACGAAAACTTATTTATTCACGGATGTAGTCAACAATTCTTGCATGTCACATTTCTTTAAGTACAGCTAGTTATTCACGGTTTCTGTATTTGCAGCAGATGGGTTCCACCTAATACAGAAACCCTGGAAAAGCTCCTTAGCTTTTACTGAATAATTTTTATATAAATTTGTTTATATATAAACAATTAAATTTACTTTTGACTGATTATAATTAAATAATAAAATTCCAGCATGCACATGCTTTAGAAAAATTAAAAGCCCAATTGACACCTGGTGAGAAGGCATTGGATGTTGGATCGGGGTCAGGTTATCTTACAGCATGCATGGCGCTAATGCTCGGCGAGAATGGACGGGTCGTAGGAATTGACCATATACCTGAACTAGTGGCGTTTGCAACCAAAAACATTCAACAGGACAATCCTGAACTACTCAAAGAAAGAATTAAACTTGTTGGTAAGTTATACATAGGTAAGTTATTTATCCATTATATTATACACGTAAAAAAATATATAATTTTCTCTTATTCAATTGTCATAAGACTGGCCAGCTCGTAATCTCTAGTCGAGTTAAATAAACGCTAAGAAGCTGTCAAAAGGAAAACATTTTAAGATCTAAATGAATATTGGGTCATAAAAAGTGAATATAATAAATTGTGATTTTTGGAATTGACATTGTAATATTTAACAACATTAAATGTTGTTTCTTTTGTAACAGAGAAACTTAGTTGTGTTTTTATTTATCATGTCGTCAAAAACATTACGAAATAATGTAATCTATATATATATATAAGAATATCTTATATACATATTTATCCATTGCATAATTATAAACAATTATAAACATTTAAAATACAAAACAAAAAATAACGAAAAGATGCAGGAGAAAAGGGATTGCAAAATATTTGAACGAATAGAATGAAAAAGTTAAAAAAACTGCTCTAAATTAATATGCACTGCACGAAATATAATTATTGGAAAAAAAATTTTGGCTTTAATAAAGCCATATTATTAACACTTGAATATTTTCAGTTGGAGATGGGCGTCAGGGCTATCCACCTGAGGCACCTTACAATGCCATCCATGTTGGCGCTGCGGCACCTACATTACCCCAGGCTGTAAGTTGTTAAGCTTTTTTATGTTAATACGCTGTGGGTCCCCATGTACGTTTTTTAAAGTGTACCTATGTATCGCAATGATTCTTATCGTACAGTGCGAATTAAAGGGATCTAATTTATAACCTTAAATTAAAGAAAATACTTAAAAATACTCCTAAAAACATTTTAAATTTTTAATGCCAGAAGAAAATTAACAAATTTTATGTCCCTTTAATAACAGTGCTTCACGGAACTCCAAAAAGTGGACATCATTATGGTACTTTACAAAATGTAAATCTCGCATTAGGTTTTTTATTCTCACTGTGTGATATATTGTTTTATTTTGCAATGCAGAATTGTCAAATGCATGTTTTTAATCTTCGTATGTAACAACATCGTCTATGTTCAAATGCAGGTACGCGATACCTGCATTTGAACGTATATTTGTTTATCTCATTTAACAGACTTTAATTTGATTTTACGAGAAAATGTAGCAAAGAATGTTAAGATACAATGTAAATTAAATTTGTCTGTTTTTAGATAATGTTGTCTAGTTCTATTTGTAATAGAACTAGACATACCACTGAGCTATTCTATTAGTAATAGATACATAGCTAACCTGATGTCAATCTCAAAATGGAAGGCAGTGTGTAGAAATTGCCCTCTTTATAAATGGGAAAGCGACATTCATAATATCTCAAATTAATATGAATTATGCAGTTTCGATACCTGAGATTAGTAGGAATTTGTTGACCTCCAAAAGATACCACCCAGACAAAAGTCCTTCATGGTACTATCACCTCATTGCTTCCGTCACGCCTCTGATGATAGGAATCGATGATCATTTACCATTAATGATTAAATTATTGTTGATTTTTGATGGATATTTTTTTGAAAATATGTTTGTAAATTTTACCAGTCAAATGCACAGACTTTTTTGTCTACAGTTGGTAGACCAGCTTAAGCCAGGCGGCCGGCTTATTGTACCCGTTGGTCCAGAAGGTGGTGAGCAGCATCTGACACAGGTAAAATTGTTTGTAATACTTTGTACAATAATATAATGTCCTATTCTAGCAACGAAAAACCAGTATATGCTACAGTACTGCATTTATATATAACTAGCTAACGCCTGTGACTCCGCCCGTTACGCTCACGTTTACCATGGAAATGAGTATCCTATGTGTTAATGACCTGCATAAACTGTGGGCCAAATTTGAGCGAAATTCCATCACTACCTTTATTAATTTATTTGTCTTTATATATAAATTAAACAATACCAACATACATGCTTACAAACTTTCGCCTTTATAATATTAGTAAGAAGTAAGAAAAGATATTCAAACAATAAGTATGTAATTTTGAATTTATTATATATATATTGGAAAAAATTAGATTACATGCAAATTATATTATTTTTTAAACAGGTTGATAAAGCAGCCGACGGCACAACAACAGTGAAGAAACTAATGAGCGTTATTTATGTACCACTCACCGACAAGAGCCACCAGTCCCGTGAGTGACTAATATCTTTGATCGTAGCTCTGTTATTGTTCAGTTGCGTTTGTTACAAAATTTTGATTCATAACTAGAGACATTTGTGAATGTGATAAAATTGTACCTTCCATATCATTATGACATTTAATAATGCTTATAATTTATTATATAATTAATGAGAAATATGTAGCGCACAGGCATTCATTTGATGATCTTGATAACATGCACTTTCGAAAATCTACAGTTCTTAATTATACCTTCAATGTTTCAAAAGTAGTTGATATGCTTAAAAAAATAATTGTGAAGCAAAACTTTATTCATAGATTTGATTAAATATGATGATATTATTTGTAAGTGATAAGGAAGAACCTGTGAATTCCTTATATCATGTATTAAAGAAACATTTTGACATAGATGGATAGAAATTTTAATATTATTTTCGGAATAATATGGCATTAAATGTATAAGTTTGACTAAACAATTGCTCTAGAAACCTATGTAGCGACAATATAAATAATTTTAAGTAGTTTTCATGATCATTGTAAATAATCCCTTTAGATATAACTAACTTATATTTATTATACTTGACAATTATTTGCCGTCATGGTAGAGGGAATAAACTAAATCATTGTTTTAGGTCCATGGCGTTTTCATTGATGGATATTAAAATACTCATTAATATGATAATTAAATGGATATACAAGTTTTAATAATTCAAAGTTGTAATTTTTGGCGGCCAAACAACATTTTTTAAATATTTATAATTTTTATACACTGTACAAATAAGTATCTCTATATATTAATATTTTTTGTGTTTGTATGACTTTCCTGTAAATTTTCTTTTGCCAAATGGTTTTTCATCCTTGGCATCTGCAGGCTTTGCCTTTACATGTAGTATTGAGAACAATACCTCCGCTTCACTTTTGTTCTCCATTATTTCGGATAATTGTTCCTGAAAATTAAAAGCTATTTAAAAATTATCAATGTGTTTTTACTTTTTTGAGTGTTACAATCATTTGTCTTGTGGCGTTATAACACTATTTTTTTTTTCTAATTTATAGTATGGAAGTAGCAAACGAGCATGCAGCCCACCTGGTATGGATATCTGTAATCAACACTAGGTAAGATCAAAGTTTCATTTAAGGTTAGCCACAGATGCGTTGCTACCCCTGATGACTAAGATGGAATGCTTCGGAAAAGTATGTCTCCCTTACCACACCAAATTTCGTTAAACGCT
>MOOZ01002029.1:364760-377226 GCA_002930495.1 Cecropterus lyciades
GGATATCTGTAATCAACATTAGGTAAGATCAAAGTTTCATTTAAGGTTAGCCACAGATGCGTTGCTACCCCTGAGGACTAAGATGGAATGCTTCGCAAAAGTATGTCTCCCTTACCACACCAAATTTCGTTAAACGCTGACGCTTGCAGCACCGTGAGAATGTTTCGTGGCTCCCGGATTAGACGTAATAATTATATAAATCGTATCCAACCAGAACACAACAGCGCATAACACAGCTGTTATGCGGTGAGAGATTGGTGTGGCGGTTGTGCTTCCGAAGTCGAACCATAAAGAATTCTACCACCTTCGAAAATCACTAATGTTATGACATTAGTGTTAAGCTCTGTTGAAGTCTGGTTTGAACGACGTGGATAAGGCTTCCGACTAAGTCTTCGAGAGTAGATATACATATGTGGCAGATAACAGGTCTGATGCCAATCTCATATGGGGTTGATCAAACATGTCCATGGATAATGGTTGCCACTTACCATCAGCTGTGCACGCTCGTTTGCTACTTCTATAAAAAAAAACGATTAAGATGTATTTGTTAAGGGAGGGAATTTCGATACGGCCGCTCTAATTAAAACATCCTTGACTCAGATTGCAAAATATGTGACATCACACTAGGGAGGGGAGTTCTCACCATCTGTGTCAAGGATGGGGGAGGGTCAAAAAATCATGAAATGCGTGTGACATAATTTATGGATGGCACCTAATCCCATAATATATGTACCTTAGTTAGTGTTATCAAATGATCTAAGGATATTCCTCTGTTCATTAGTCTTGTGATATTTTTTGAGTTGACTCCTGGTAACTTTTGCACAAAATCATGGACCAGTATGTTGTACCTCTCGTAACACATATCATCTGCAGTATTTTCACCGCTGAGTGCTACAGCCTCTTCTATGTTAGGGTTTTTTCTTCCTTGCTGCAAATTAACAGTATTATTCATTACAGTTTGACAGTCTGGTTACATATTTATTATAGTTATAATTAAATGTTTTTGTATTCGTCTTTGTGTGTCCATGGCACCTACGACACAGGAGAAAATCCTACTGTGGGGCTATGAGTGTAAAAAGCATTTATGTTTATATATATTGATGGAAAAATGTGTTTTTTTACCGTTATATCTTTATATAATATACCCAACACACACATAGACAAGCCACCATAATATATATTGTGTACAAATTATATTTAATTGTATCGTATTTAATTTAATCTTTATGAATTTAATATTTAGATATTCATTATAATTTTAATTTATTTAACTTTATTTCTTTACGTAATTAAAATTTTTGTAAGCCACGCAGAGCTCTGGTTCTGAAGCATGCTATTTGTGCCTATTATTGCAGTAGCACTTACCTTTTATTTCTGTCTCTTAAATATGTTATTGTTAGAAATACTGTATACTTTGTTGGCACAATAAATAAATAAACAAAAATAAAAAATATAAATTAACTAAAACAAAAATTCAGCAATATTTTTTAATATTAAAATGAGAAAACGCGATAAAAGCAAACATTACCTTTAATTCATAAAATAGTTCCGCTGTTGCATATGGGCTAGGTGACCACACCAGCTTCAATCTTGGAAAGTGTATGGTTAGAAGTTGGAGTTTTTGCTGTATATCTGCGCTAGACATGTCGGTTGATACCACAAGACTGCCCTGTTATAACACAATATTAATTAAGTATTCTTTATTTCATTGTTATATATTTAGATTTTAACATCAATAAACTAATAACATTGATAAAAATATTAAAACAAAAAACTCATAATGTTACATTTAATTTAATGCTTAATAGGAGTTTTCTTCAAAATAGTAAAGTTAAAGTATGATACATATATTTTCAGAATGATCTATTTACTAGCTTTCATTTGATACCCATATTGTCCTGGTGATAAAATGTCGTCACTCCCCCCTTTTCCCCTATTTGCAGGTGCCATTTAAACAAATGTATATCTTATGTCGTACGTCACAATCCCTAAAGCCGTTTATCCCGTAGTGTGCCAAAGAAATTGACATACATACAAACGAACATACACAAATACGAACGCTCAAAAAACATTACCCTCCTTCTGACGCAGTCGGGTAAATATGCAGCTATAGAGCATCCCGTAACAAAACATTAAAATCGTGTGGCATGTCAGTTTAATTTCTAAAAGCAAGTGGTAGTCTTCTACGTGGTTCGACTCGCGGCACCGCCGTCACAGAAAAGAGATACACATGCATAAGGCATTCCAACCTGGTCCACAGCTGTAGCAACGTATCTGTAGTCGATCTTATGTAGGAATAATACAATCAGGTGGGATGGATGCTTATTCGCTAATTCTATGAAAGAGAAATTTAGAAATACCTGCAAATTGAATGGTTTATTTTGGTCAAATTCGATGAGCAATATTGGACGACTGTAGTTGCGACACATTTGAGTGCACTGTGTGTACAGCCGGCCTGAGTTGAGTGAGCCGATCAGATCTGATATAGATTTTCTTTCCACACATATGTCGGGAGTTAGGATGTAATCACCGATCTACAAAATAAAATTAAATTATTAATATATTACCTCTGGATGATATGAAAGAAAGAAATGATAGATTATCATTTCTGGGCATGATTGTAGCAATGTGCATTTCTAAATGAGCCATTATTAAATATAGTTAGTATTAGGGGTGTGCGAATAATTGGAACTTACGTATCATTCGTGTCGAATCGAATAGTTCCAATTATTCGGAAGTTCCCGGAATAATTCGAATATATTTTTTTAGAATTAGTCTTAATTAGTGACTTTTTGTCACTTAAAATGAATCAGTGGAATTTCACTGACTCAACCAGTGACTATACTCACGCGCATGCACGTAGTTCTTCTATTCATTGATTCAACCAATAAACAAGCATTCCACTGGATGACCAGTGAAATTTAAATTGGAACCAATTGAAAATCCAGTGATATTTCAATAATTCGCGTATTTTTCGAATCATCAAAATTACTCAAATTATCCGGTTCGAATTTCGAATCGAATATTAACATTCGATTCGGTTCCATTCGAACGATATTCGCTCACCCCTAGTTAGTACATATTCCTTACTGCTATTGTCACTGGTTCAATGTTGATGCCTTTTTTATGAAGTAATGCTGGAAGATCAGAACGAAACTCTCTCATATCTACTATCACTACTGGTTTCTCCTTATTCACAGTTTGACCACCTGTAAAGAAATTAATTTCAAGATAAACATTGATACGTTCTAAATTGTAGTCTGTCGATTCAGTGTTTGAACTACATAAAATAATTACTATCTATCTATGAACCTTTTGAAGTCCCCTGCTGGACTTCCCCGGCCTTCGTAACGCTGGTCAATAGTCATCGCGCCTGACATCTTGTTCGTGTCTGCAGCAGGGATGTTATAGTTATGAAATTTCGGATCTAGGTACGGATACGGATATAGGAATAATATTATACCGGATTCGGATACGGTTACGGTAATGTAATTATTTCGGATTATCCGTTAGTTTCGGTTACGAATATTATATTTGTAAATAATTTTAGACGTAAAATACAATTAAATATCAATTTGGTTTTTTTGATGCATAATAAATTTTAAGTGTTATTCACTCAAACTACTTAATAACATGTTTCGAAACCTATCCGAAATTATCCGATACTTTTTTATCGGCTACGGATACGGTAACCGAATAATTTTTATTTTGGATATCCCATAGTTTCAGTTACGGTTACGGACCTACATAACATCCCAGATCTGCAGTAATGTTGATTTTATCCTGGGAGATGCTGCAGTCCATCTCCAATATTGTGTCCCTTTGTCTACGACATCCTCGGGAAGAGAGCGAGTGATGCTATTACAAGCCCAACCCCTAGTCACCACAGATTGACCCACTAGGCACATATTACATTACATAAGAATTGATTGACATTTACCAGCTTTCCTTGTGTCCACCGGTTCCACCTCTTCTTCTACATGAAGATAAAAATATTCATCAGATTTACCGTCTTGGTACTTCGGTACTACCATCACCTACACAAATTATTGCAGTAAGCATTTTTAGTTATTTCATAGGATCATAAGTATACAGAAGTGGTAATTTAACATGTTTTAACACAAGTAGCATTGAAACGCGGTTTTACACCACGGGCCACGAAACATTCGTTTCTAGCGCCATTCGCTAGGTGCTGAAAGCGTTAGTGGTGAGGATGACTTTATTTTTAATCAAATTGAAGTAGCATACGAGCATTCTGTCCACCTGATGGTAAGTGGTGACTGCCGGCGAAGGATATCTGTAAGCAAGTTTACATAGAACAGGGATTCTATGTGAAGTCGATCACAGATGCGTTGCTAGATGCGATGCTCTCCCGTGGACTAAAATGGTCGTCTCATATATAAGTAAGCCCGCAAATACATCCTTCCACCGAAACGCAAGAACTGCTTCACGCTAGAAATAGGTGTGGTGGTCGTACCACCCGACTCCTACGCTGGTATGTGTCCGATTTTATATGACTACGAAATTTTGCTGCATTGTACTTAAACTTGTTGATTTTTATTTATATAATGGATGTAGCAAACGAGCATGCAGCCCACTTGATTTAAGTGGCTACTGCCGCCCATGGACATCTGTAATCAACCCTAGGTAAGATCAAAGTCACACCTAAGGTTAGCAACAGATGCGTTGCTACTCCTGAGGACTAAGATGGAATGCCTCGGAAAAGTATGTCTCCCTTACCACACCAAATTTCATTAAACGGAGACCCTTGCAGCACCATGAGGATGTTTCGTGGCTCGCGGATTGGATGCAATAATTATATAAATTAAGAACATAATTTATATATTTTGCGGATTGGATGCAATAATTATATAAATTATGTTCTTAATTTATATAATTATTGCATCCAATCCGCATACTTCTTTAATATTTATGTAACTGAACTTACACTCTTAGTTTGAATCAGTAATTCAAACGCACGTTTTTCCCTTTTCAGCGATGTTAGATATGCTTGTTCTTCGACTGTTTTGTCGTGAATCAAAAAGTATACTTTGGAGTTCGCTTCGTCTGGTTTCTTTCTGTTTTCATACAATTCTATTTGCCTAACAGCTGATACGTCAGAGTGATATAAAATTATATATTCAGGGCGTAGAGATTCTAACGTTTCTTCAAGTGAATAGTTATTTCCGTGTTGCTTAAATGTTTGGATACAAATTATTGGCTTTTCACTCTCAAGTTGTGTTAGATCTAAGCTGTCAATCTGTAAGGGTTCAAACATTATGGTGGATACTAATACTTATTTCTCTGCCATAAAATGATGAAATGAATGAAAATTAGAGTGTTATGCTTATGACACAAAAGCAGCAAACGCAGTCAATCACAGATTCATTGCTACTTCGCAGTTTAACTTCGGACATTAACAATGCAATTATGAATGTAAAAACTTTTATACCAATAAATCTTTTATCCTTATACTTTATAATTCGGAATACTAAGATGGTCGCCATATATTTTTCGAGGTTACCCACAGATGCGTCGCTACCCCTGAGGACTAAGTTGGAAAGCCTCGGATACATACATTTGTCTCCCTCACCATACCCTTCGGACCAGAACACAGCAGCGCATAAAACTGCTATTATTAGGCAGAAATAGATGTGGCAGTAGTTCTTCCGGAGTCAAACTACAAAAACTTCTTCAACCTTTAAATTTGCATTATATGAGAGTAAACCAGCAATCAAACTTTAATAAGAGAATTTAAGGTATATAATTCAGCGCTATATACCTGTGATATTGGTTCAAATACACTCTCATTTATCGGATCTCCATTTTTCTTACTCTGTGTGACCACTTGACTGAGCGTTAGAACAAAATTGGATTTACTCATGTCACTTGTATTTAAATCATCGTTATCACACATTTCACTCTGTGTTTCAATATCTTCCTTAATTTTTGTATCATCACTTGTCTCTTTTTGTCCATCACATTTTAGAGGAAAAGTGGCTTTTAGGGTGTTGTACTTAGACGATACTGAGTTTATTGTTAAATCTCTTTTAAAAGCTGTGTACAATAAATATTTATTCGCTCCCATGGTGAGAAAGTGACTAAGCTGGCAACATGTCTTATTATCCAGACATAGGATCAATATTTTTGTGTTAGACACAGTTCCATTATTGTTTTTCTTTACTTCTTCTGGTATCTCCTCTAATAGCAAGTCACTCAGACATTTCCATTTCGGCGACGGCTCAGGGTCAAATTCTATAATAATAACATAGGCTTTTCTAAAATCATAACATTGGAAAAATCTACGGTTATTTTTAAAGTAACTGCCAGTTAGTATAAATGTATGTATCAGCCTAATTGCAAGTAACCATATGTATACCTTAAACTATGTTTATACAAAAATATGGCATCCAAAAAAGTTTCACTGGCATCAACCCAATTAAATATCTCCACATTTTTAACGTTAGGTAACTAATAGTAAAAAAACTTAAATAAAAAGATTAAATTATCTGAAAGTAACTGTACTTTGGTTCTTAATTATAACATTATGCACATGCGATTAAAAAGATACAAATAGTAGTTATTGGACTGTTGAAATATAAAGAAAGAATAGATATATACCAAAGATTTACCATTAGATTGATTGAACACTCTTGCCTTGGCTAGTTTAAACAACTTCTCTGCAGAGTCAAGTAGAATCCATCCAGAATTGACTTTGGCATACTCAGGAGTTCTATATTTACTGACTAATGCATAAAATGATACAGCATCATCATGTATTAGGTTTCTGAAAGATAATTATCTACCTTTATTGCTATAATCATCTATCTTTAGTGTTATTTTAAGAAAAAAAAATCGCAAATAAAAATCGATTGACTGGTCACAATCGATTGGCTCATGTAATGTCAGATACATTAGTGACTTAAAGAGGGAACTTTCGCCTGTGGATTAATGCTCTCAACCTTAAATAGGTACGCTTTTCAAACATCAATCACGGATTCCTCACCCTAACACCCCCTTCAGACAAGAACCTAACCGTGTTAAATATTATATTATAAATGGTCGTAAAATGTGATTTTGGTTAAAACAAATCCCTTTAATAAATAGGTATATGAAGTGTGTTCTCACATAATCATGGTTCTGAGTACTTTCAGATCTTGTACAAATTCTTTAGTCCTGGTGCTCAGCTGATGCCAGACACAGTCCAGCTGTGACTGCAGTATTTTGTGAAATTTCTTCGTTATGCAATTTTCTGTCGTAATTTCCTGAAAGACATACAAGGAATTTCAAATGATGTTATTTAAATAGTAATTGTATCAAACGTAACTCAAGATTCACAAGGGCGTATTAACTTATATTTCAATTACATTTATCAACCATAATAGACAGGCTGCTCACCTACGACCTACATAAACTGAATAGGGTTTTTGTATCTTCAAGTATGTCGAGAATTAGGTAGGTATGTAAAATAGTGTATAAATAGTAGAATAGTTATATGGCCGAATACCGAATATTCGGCGAGAGTCTTGGCCGAAGCGCAGAATATTCGGCACTTAGCATTAGCTCGCGGTTGTTGTGACATAACCGCAAACTATCACTTTAACGCGCTTTATTTGTTGATTGTTGGTGCATTATACTATACATATGTACTATATACTAAACTTTTTACATGGCATCTGTTCGCATAGAAAGGACAGCAGGCTCTTGCAAGTGAGTGAGCAAACGCAAAACCCTTCACAATTTGATAAGTTTTATTTATCTTACGGTAGCAGTGTATGTGTAATGAACGGCTGTATTCGGAAGCAGGTATAATTTATGAGGAAAAACGCAATCGTCTGCTATCGAAAATGCTGAAAAAAATGTTTTCATCAATCCTAATTTACCACTGATAGATTTTAAATAATAATTTATTCATTTGCTGGTTAAATAAACATCTTTGTGAGTAATATTTTGATTTATTTCTTTTTCATGATTTGCTATTCGGTATTCGGCCGAATAGTTGGAAATATTCGACCGAATACCGAATAGCAAAAAAAGTGGCAGAATAACCGAATACCGAATAGTTGCCGAATATTCGTGGCATCTCTAATAAATACGAGTAGTGTATTAAAACAAACTATAGCAATATATTAAAGTATAAACAAGTACTATATTCACATACACAAGTACTATATATCATAGATATTTTATAATGATACAAATGAACTCTTAAGGTTTAACACATTGGTAATTAAAATATAATGTTCTTAAATTTGATCTTAGTCTTATTTCTCCAACACAACCTAAAATTAAACTTCTTATATAATTTGTTTAAAATGACTCATAGGAATAGTTCACTGTTAATAAAATATACCTGCATATCTATAGTCCTGTTAATACTCTTGAGCTGTTTCACAGTGTAGTTCATTATATCGAGTAGGCAGTTCTGTATCTGAAGTGCACTCGGGGTAAGATCCACATGTAGTTCCACCACTTGAGCTTGCCTAGTCTTAAGGTTCTTGATGATAACACCGTGAAACCTTGAAGCACAATCAAATTTAACTTTTTTTAATAAATTTGGAGCAAAGGCATGCACTGCTGGTAAATGATCATTGCTGCTCATGGAGGTCAGTAATTAATGCCACATAGATCAGGATGCCATATAGACCTAAAATGACCGACAATTAGCCACTCTTGAGGAATTAGATGATTGCTACATGCATAAGTATACTGTTAGACACCCAACGTTAGATTCAGTTGTGTTGGTTTTAGCATCCCTTTTTACCTTTGGTTTACCAATCAAGCCATACTGGTTCTACCATTTTTCAAAATTTTACAAATGTAACCTACTAAGTAATGGCTATTATTATTAGTTAATGGCTAGTTTGATGTGCAAAACAACCATAAATAACATAGGTACCTAGTTTTACAACTACTACGTTTGGCGAAAAAATAAGGTTAACTAGACTACGTTTTTTCTCACCTGTGCTACAAGTGGGGTACAAAATATGACTCCAGGAGATAATAAGAGGCGGGTCTGGACCCCCTTATCCCTCCCTCTCTAATACACAGCTGTATATTTTTCATTATTCTAGTGGAGATATTGATATTTTTTAGAGATTTTGTCAACAGTACCACCAAACAGAGGAAAAATATCCTATTGTTCTAGTTGCAACCAATCATACACACAAGTTTCTTTAAAATGGGTTAAGTAGCTTCTAAGTAATCTCAGACACACACAGAGATACATGATTTATATATTATAATTGTTTTTCTTTACAAACCTTGGCCATAAGAACAGTTCCGTTACAAACAATGCCCTCATTATCTTCTCCACTTGATTGTAACCAAATGTAAATGATATTGGAGAATTTGAAAATGCCTTAATGAATCCTGTCTGAAAAATAAAGAACCACATTTTGATGAATAGGTGCTGACACTAACAAAAAGCAGGTTGTATTTTCTTTTCATCCTATAAGAACGTGCAGTTCACTGGATGGTAAGTGGTAACTGTCCCGTGGACATCTGTAATCAACTTCAGATAAAATTGGAAGTTTATCAGAGGTTAGCCAAGGATGTGTTGCTACCCCTGAGAGCTACATTGGCACATCTCTCACAAGTATGGCTCCATTCCCATACCCCCTACACCGGGATACTACAGCCCTTTAACACTGCAGAAATATATGTGGTAATAGTGCCTTCAAAGACAAACAACAAAGGGTTCCATCACCTTATAAATAGGTTATAAATATGTATAATACCGATTCATGTAAGAACTTCATATGTTGAATAAAATATGTAGAATAAAATAAATTTCATTGTAAATAAACAAACTGTATTAATTTTGTAAGATACGGAAGAGCGGGGCATCCTGGCACATGTATTATAATTACTTAAAAGGATGTCTCAACAACAATTTATGTTTGTGTACAATTTGTTACATAAACAAACATTTTCTATTTTTCTACTTTGCTTATTTTACATTTTTTTTCTTTCTTTATAATACCTGATGGTAAGTGACTACTGCCGCCCATGGTATGGACATCTGTAATCAACCCTAGATAAGATAAATGTCTCACCTAAGGTTAACTACAGATGGGTTGCTACCCCTGAGGACTGAGATGGAATGCCACGGAAAAGTATGTCTCCCTTACCACACCCTTCAGACCCGAACACAACAGTGCATATCACTGCTGTTATTAGGCAGAAATAGGTGTGGCAGTGGTGCTTCCGGAGACGAACCACAAAGAGTTCTACCACCTTCATAATTCATAATTTCAAAAATGTCATATATACCTTATTCTTTTGTCTAAACAACCTTAATACAAATGCTTCTTGACATGATTCCAAAACAGTGTGGGCTCTCAAAACAACAATACCAGTTATATGCATTACAGGTACGCGATTCTTTAATAAATCGACTACTAAAATCCTGGTCGAAACAAAATGCACTCCACCTTCTAAATATGCCTTTTCTCTGAAAAGAAAGGCAATTATAGGACTTTTTTATTCAATTGAAGTAGGAATCAGTATGCTACCTTATTAAAGGGGTCATTGCCATTCAGATATCTGAAATCAACTCCACATAGAACAAGGGTTCTATCTGAAGCCGATCTCAGGTGCACTGTCTTCTGTGATGAGTAAGTTAGTGGCCTCATATGTAAGTCAGAACCAGTATCAGTAGAACTACTTCCGACTGGAAATATATGTATCATTAGTATATGGAAGCAATTTTTGTAAATAAATAAATGATTATAGCGACAGTGTTATTTTAAGTACAAAAGGAAGGCCTCTAGAGTAGAATCCTATGTTGTGTACAAAATATAGATACAGATTTTTGTGAGATGCTATGACCAATTATCAATAAACATACCTAGAAAATTATGACTTACCTCTCTGCTCCAATATTTGGTAATGGAACTAACTTGAACTTTTCAGCAAAATACTTTTCCTCATGTTCACTGCTATTTATTACTAATACTAAATGACTAGGGTCCTTGTATAACCATAATAAGTTCGCTAAGATTGAATGATAATTTATACCCCTGAAACAAAAGAGAATTAAATAATTATTTTTGTCGGTCTTTTCGTTTCGTAATATTTAACGTAATTATTATGGAAATCGGTAAATAAACCATACTTAGCCATAATCAAAAGGGCATCTTTTTCAAAAATGTCCATAAAAATTTGCTTTTCGAATGATAATAATGGATATTTTGTCTCAATTTCTTGAGACGCATCTTCGGAATCTTCATTTGTATCAACATTTGTCTGAATATTATCCATCGTGTTCGACGTTGTAATAATTACAAATTACTCGTAACTATAAATTAAATACCATACAATACTGAAAAGGAAAGACAAAAATCAGTTGTTCATGCAACACCCATTGGAATATATTTCAAATTTTTGTGCAAATTAGAATGCTACCCTGCTAGTAGATAGTAGAGCACGTAGCGGCTGTCGCTGTCAGTGTCACTGTCACTGACACATTATTGCCACACGAACAAAAACTTTGTCGATGTCGGATTTAAAATATAATGATTATATAATAATATAGTAAATAGGTACATGTATATTGTAGCAAACTTTGTAATGTCTATCAACAAAATCTTTGTTTATTTAATAAACGAATAGCCATCACATAAAAATATACAAACAATAGTGTTTTATTGACAACATCGATTGTTCTAGCCACTTAAGTTGTTCATTATTAAGATTCGTACCCAAAGTTCATAATTGGAAATGCAATTTTAATGCCCATGTTATTGCAATATTTAGGTCCATGTTCTGACAAGTTGTGATTTTTCGATTTTGATTTTAAAAACCTAGTTAATTGCATCGACTATATGAAAATCTAACAAGTCTTCGTGACTTACAAGTTTTTGAAATGCTTAAATTGAATTACACGTTCGATTTTTAAGTGAACTTACTAGATTTCGATTCCTAAAGATTACTTTTTAATTGTTATGTTTTTTTTGGGGTTTCATATTTGGCATGATAATGATTTTCATTAAAAATATCCTTATTAGGTTTTGCACTTTGATAACCATATCGTACATCAACAAAAGCGATAATAGTACCGTATGTCGATTTTCGTGTAGAAAATAGAGTCTTTTCAGAATAAAACTATCATATAACGTTTATAACTATCAATAGCGAGGAGATTATAGATTTTAACAAGTACCTAGTAACATTACTTTTTGCCATATATCGACGAAGACAACATAGCTATTTATGGGCGGGACAACTATGTATTTTTTTAACATGGATGCTAAAAATTAGTCACCTTGGCGTACTGAAATGAGTAAAGTTTGTGGTCATTAATTTCATGCGGCTTGTACCACATTTTTACTAACAATATCATAGAATATAGTTGTTCTTGAGATGAATTACAATAAAATTCATATGTATAAATTTGATAGCTACGGCTATCAAATTCGTTCCTTCCCAAGTATCCGTTCCTTCAAAGATCTCATAACACTTT
>MOOZ01002029.1:377285-387538 GCA_002930495.1 Cecropterus lyciades
AGGAAAAACAGCTGCAAATGCATTGAAGAAATTTGTTGCACAAGGACGGAGTCGCGCCCAAGATCCATGCAAAGAAGACTAAATTAGTTTAGGCATTAGGATTTATGTGCCATTTTAAAAATATATGTTTCTGTATGTTTTCCATTACCCCACATCTTTGGCATACTCCACAACACGAACTAGTGTTATTGCTCTATAATCAAAAAACGATGGACTATATATATATATATATATGGTGACATATTTAAAACTATTTATAGTACTTCTATCGATAGTGTAGCATCACTAGCCCAAACGTCTTGTCGGTTTTGTATGATATTACATTAAAAATAATAATCAATTTTAAATTACTGCATGACTTTGTTACGCTATTACACTTTGGTTTATTTCTATTTGGACAAAGACTTGTCTTACAATATCTTTGTAAGTAAATTAAGACAATTAGTTAATTCTTTTTGGAAATTTCATTTTTGATATACTAAAATATATCTATATTTTTAAATCTTTTTGTATGTTTATAGATTAGTATAGCATTTTATTTCATTTTTCGATCAACATTATTATCAAATGGACATAGACATTATTTATTCTTTGTATGAGTGTAATGAATCATCACAGACCACAGACAGGCGGATTCAAGTTAGCCAACTAAATAAATGATTAAAGCTTTTGTAGTCTAGCTGAACCGGCTGACTAGGTTTATCCATAAATTATTATATCGATATACTTTATTTATCCTGTTTTAAGTGTTTGAAGCAAAAAACGATGTTATTGAATGACTTTGGAACAATACATACGGTTTTAACGACAACGTTTAAAATGAAGAAGCAAAATAATTAGGAACAGATATATGCTCAAAATGAAATTAAACCGAGACTACTAAATGTACATTGTTTACAGTCGTTTATACTTAGATCGAATTGAACTTTTACAAATCATAGTAATCCGTATATATTTACAAAGCTCTCTATAAAGATATTTTAAATTGCTTATAAGTGAAGCATACTAATTTTTACGTTGATAAGCTTGATATTAATATTGATACGTTCATGTATATTATTATTTGTTATTATAATAGTAATTATAAATAGTCTAATCCTTTTTATGATGGTAGTAAAAATGAACAGAACATTGTTGTACTTTTATACTTTACACATATTATAAGGCACATTTGTAAGAATGTAATGATGATAAAATAAAATGTTATTAAATGTCTTTAACTTATAATGTATATAGTGGAATATCGATATTTTATATCGATACTTTGTTAATTACCACGTTTCGGACATGTCTACTATGCTACTCTATCGCCAAGCTGGCCGCCATTTTGAGTCACTCGCGATCGCGGTAGCTACGTGAGCGCTTTTAGTGATTTGTAAAATATTACAGTGTTTTATTCATAAATTAGTATAAGTTCATAAGCAATTGTTTATTTTATTGGAGGCATCAAAAGGTAAGAATATAATTTTTATTATTTGTATGATTCGTAGCTGGATAAATTTTCGAGTGGCTCATGAAATGGCTTGGGTTCCCTAACCACCTTTCACTTTACAGAATGCAAATGCAGGCAATGAATCAATACGGAAACAACCGTGGATTTGGTGGGCCCCCGCAGCCACAAAGACAGGGTGGTAGGCGTGGCCATAATCGAGGAGGAATGCGTAATTCAAGATTTGATCATAATAATCAAAGGAATCAAAATCAGGGGCAGGGAGGTCAACGACCCAACAACGAGGTCAGTCTACGTCTTCATATTTTTTTTAGTTTTAAGTAGCATCTCTATTTCATAGCACTAAGAAAATTGTAAATAGCATCGTTACTGTTCCGATGCTTGCGAAGCTTACCGCCATTTTGTTTTATGCCAGCTACTTTGAACGAATTCCCGATCATGATGTATTAATTCATTCTACCCGTAAATTTTTGCTTGCTTCAATTATTATTTCAATGTTAAAGTAGAGATAATAATATGTTTACTGGTATACTAGTTATAATAATGGTTCATGTTCATAGTAGATCTTCTACTGAACCATCAGGGTGTGTAATAATAGATGCAGCAAGTAGATCCTTGTCCATACAAATATTATTTTCGATAAATAGTAGAACTTTCTACATAAGGTTAGCATCTGTGGCTTTACCTTGTGCATTAGTAATATCCCAGTTAAATTAATAAAATTTATTAAGTTAGCCTGACATTTAAGAAGCTTGGGTCATAAAATCTTAAAAAATGTTTTAAGTTTTAAAACACCTTCAATCTGTAGAGGCATTTTGATTATTATATCATTCCTTCATACACATATGTAAGTCTGGGAATATAAACAAATGAAGTATCATTTCCAGCCAGCAAAGCTCAATCCTCCAGCAGAAAAGCCACCACAACAACCTCCACAGCAACAAGTTCAACAGAAAGATAAGGAGAAGGAAGTGGCTCCTCCACAAAATGCACCACTGCAAGTGCAGAAGCCACAGCAAACCCAGCAACAAAACCAGCAACATCAGCAACAGAATCAACAGCACCAGCCCCAGAACCAACAGCACCAGCAGCAAAATCAACACCAAATGCAAAACCAACAGCAGAAACCACCACAGAATGCTCCTCCTAAGAAGGATGTGCAGGAAAATATGATGGATAAATCTGGTCCCATGGAACAAAAGAATGTGAATCAGAACACCAATCAAGGCCACTATCAGAAGGTAATTTTTTTATTTTTGTTACTAAGTATAATGACATGTCCTATCAGATTACACTGTTTATCATTTCATTTGCATATTTTCTTGCATTGATATGATTTGTTTTATTGTAATTGAGGTAATTTTATATATCACTGTATAAGACGTTATTTAAATTTTGTGTTCCTCATTATATAATCTTTGTTTTCAGAATATGAATGGAAACTTCGAAGGAAGGAATAAGCAGGGCGGTACGTGGAGTCAGGGTGCTCCTGGGAACAAACAGGGTGGTAATTTTGGCCCGGGTCAGGGTCCGAGACAGAGCTTTGGACCGAAATCTGGTGGAGGACCTGGAGGGCCTGGAGGCCCAGGCCCTGCTCGTAACCAGCAGCGAGGCAATAACATGCGTGGACCCCCACATGATGGAAAGCCTGCTCAGAGAGAGGTAATATAATAATATCTATTTATCTATTATGTACCTATTTTTCTATGCTGTAATACTTTTATTCGTAACTGATAACTCAAATATTTATTTTGTATTTAAACAAAATTGTAAAGCTACATTGAACCATAAACTGTACATTTCAAGCCTTCAATTTTTTGTCCAATTAGTATCACTTCCTAAGCTAAGATACATCCTAAATTAAAATATGAAGCTTACACATGAACCATATAGAGAACACTGCAGATGTTCTATAATTTTTTTTAGATGAGCAATAGAATATTTTTTATAAATAATTAAAGTTTTCATTTATCCAAGTGAATTTTAACTTGTACAAAAATCATACCATTCAGATATTGTATGATACAACTTAAAATATATCAAGAGTTACAAACTGATATTAGGGATATTTTGTCTAACTTATTTTCTCTTAACACAAAATACTCCTATATTTTGTGTACGGTTTACATCATTATTCATTAATTTTAGGAACATATGTTGGCACACAAATTGAAGGACCTTGTTGGACCTATCCTGGATTTACCGCCAATTGAACAGACAGAGGTTAAATTTAATGGAAGAGCAAGATTGTACATTGGCAATCTCACAAATGATGTAAACGAAGAGGAAATACTTAACATGTTCAATCAGTATGGTGAAGCTGCTGAACTATTTTTAAACAAGGAAAAGAACTTTGGATTTATTAAGATGGTAAGATATGCAAAATATGGTTTTAACATATTAGTCATTCATGAAATATTTTCAACATGTTTCGAAATACCTGATATTAATAGAGTATTCATATCTGTACTTACTTTGAGTAATAATATCAGAAAGTAATATTTGTTCTTGGAGTTAAAAGATCTTTTTTTTCCCAGGACTACAGGGAAAACGCAGAGAAAGCAAAACGAGAGCTAGATGGTAAAATAAGAAATGGTAGATCACTAAGAGTAAGATTTGCACCACATAACAGTGCAGTGAGAGTGAAGAATCTGCCGCCTTTCGTGTCGAATGAACTGCTTTACCGCGCTTTTGAAATTTTCGGAAAAATTGAGAGGGCATTTGTTAAAGTCGATGAGAGAGGGAAGACTTTAGGTGAAGGTGTTGTAGAGTTCAGTCGCAAGCCAAGTGCGCTAGCAGCTATTCGCAACTGCACTGAGAAATGCTTCTTTTTGACTTCGTAAGTAAAAACAAATAATACTTTAAAGAGACAATTTGAAAGTGTGATGATAGAATATATTTCTAATCAATGTTTTCATTTTAGGTCCCTTCGTCCAGTTATTGTTGAGAGTTATGAAGAACCTGATGAATTTGATGGGTACCCAGAAAAGAATATACCTAGGAAGCACCCTGACTTTATGAAAGCGAGAGAGGTATTTTTTTTACTGATATTATTAATTATTTCCTTTATTCATTTATGTTGAGTAATAACTCAACATAAATGATTCTTAACTAAATTTAATGTCACTTTTTTGTGAATGAAATCAAAATAAAATGACACTTTTTCGTGTAGTTGGGACCAAGATTTTCTGAGCCTGGCAGCTTTGAACATGAATACGGCACCAGGTGGAAGCAGCTTCATGAGCTTCATAGGCAAAAGGAGGAGGCCTTGAAAAAGGAACTCTCTGCTGAAGAGGAGAAGCTTGAAGCACAAATGGAATATGCTAAGTGAGATTATTTTTATAAATAATTGCGAATTTTTTGCACATGAAATTGGCAAGTAAGGTAGTAATTATAACTCTTTGAAGATTTTGGATGTTTCAAAAGATGGAAGTGTATAAAAAATGTTTGGGTTTATTTGGGTAACATGTTAAGTGTTTCTTCGGAAAAAAAGGGAACATATTTAGAGGCTGTTTTTAGAAAATCATAAAATATTTAGCTATTACAGAAGTAGGTCAGGAAGTGAGTTGAATAACAGATGACACATTTTAAATTTTTTATCTTAAAGGCACATGTATTTTAGCACTACATTATGTTTTGCGAAATAGCAATTTTTTCACCTATTTACAATTGAGCTTGAAAACCCGCGCAGATGTCATGGCATTTGCTAGTGACGTTACATCCCAGCATTGCATAAAATAGTTGATAGTGTTGCCTAGTGAAGCATAACGTCATTAACTTTGTTTTGCCTACTGTAATATTTTAGTCTTATTTTATTACAAATATTATCAATTTCATAATATGAATTAAGACTAGGTTATTATTTTTAGAGTTTCTTCAAAATATTTTTTCTGTAAATCCTTAATTCATTACATTATTTCATAATTAAATTATATAAAATAGAATTAAGTAAAAGAGTCCCTTCAAAATATTTTGTTTCTATACCAATACCAGACGCATTGCAAACGCTCTAAACACTAGGTAGGTCCATTTTTTTTCGATTCCATAAAAATGATATCGTGCCAATTACGCGTGAAGGTTGCAACGTTGTAAATGCTCTTAACAAGTGTTATCCAACTTGGGGCTAAAGCACCACAGGGGGGCAATTTGATAGCTAAGGAAGGCAATTTAAAATGGACTCAAACTACTTTAACCCTTTCCCTTCGTGTTATATAAATGCAATCCTAGATATCGGTGACTTTACTTACGATGTTTTGATAACAATTTCATAGTGAATTCTTCCTAAAACTTATAATTTATATTTCTTACGGGTACAAAAAAAATTTTAAAGGTTAAACATTATGTATGGGGGACATAAAAAACGTTAAGGTGGGGCATGGCCTAAAAAATGTTGGAAAACACTGGTCTAAACGGTTCAAAAACCGTACAATCGTAGGTACGAGCACGAGACGGAGCTGCTGCGCGAGCAGCTGCGGCAGCGCGAGCAGGACCGCGAGCGGCAGAAGCGCAGCTGGGAGATGGCCGAGCGCGCGGCCGACGAGCGGCGCGAGGCCGAGCGCGTGCAGCTGCTGCGCCAGGAGGAGGAGCTCTCGCAGCGCATGCGCATGCAGGACGACGAGCTGCGCCGCCGCCAGCAGGAGAACACGCTCTTCGTGCAGGTAACGTGACGCCGCTTGGATTCGATAATAACGTTACACGCTGCTTAAATTCAATAACAACGTAAAACTCCGCTTGGATTCGATAGTAACGTAACACGCCGCTTGGATTCAATAATAACGTAACACGTCGCTTGGATTCAATAATAACGTAACACGTCGCTTGGATTCAATAATAACGTAACACACAGCTTGGATTCGATAATAACGTAACACGCCGCTTGAATTCAATAATAACGTAACACGCAGCTTAAATTCGATAATAACGTAACACGCCGCTTGAATTAAATAAAAACATAACACAAAAATGGTAATTTAATAATAGAGCCAGGTGGAAATTAAACAATGCTTATGGTGTTTCTCTTTTTATTGTTTATCTTTTATCTTCTTTTAATTCTAGTCCTTTTTTTTTGGATAATCTTACTATTGTATGTTTACCTTGAAGTTGATTAATTTTGAATTGTGCCGTTATTCAAGCGAAGCAGCGACATGGGTCGGGACATCTGGTAATGCGTCTTCATTCACGTGGAGTCATTTTGACATGTCCTATACTTTTTTTTTGTCGAAATTTAAATGTATTCATTGGTTACGCTTTGTTTATAAAAATATTTAATTATCCAATATTTAAAATCGCATTAAACTAAAAAAAAATGTCAATGCTCTTTAATTCACTAATTAAAAAGACATGAGTAACTCGGACTTTTTAAGTCTTTGCACTTAGTACGTTTTTTATTTTACTGTATTATCTGCTTATCCATGTCAAAACTAAGTTTTAGAAAAGTGAAATATACAAAATCACTTCATATCACTTCTATTTGCTATAAAACATAATTATATATTATGCTGTTATTATTTTACCGACATGTATAACCTGTGTTTATATTAACCAATTTCCAAAAGGAAAAAATATTTTTCATGTATTGGATGCATATATTTTTTATCTGTAATTCAGAAATCTTCACATTGGACCCAAATAGGGGTATGCGAATAATTATTCGTTCCGTTTGTTTTTCTCTTAAAAGAAAATCCAGTGATATTTCAATAATTCGCGAAGTGCTCCAAATTTTTCGAATTATTCGAAATTCTTTTGATAATCCGATTTTTTTTTAATATTCGATTTTTTTTAATTATTCGTCGAATTTCGATTTTATTTTAATTATTCGTCGAATTCCGAATAATTCGAACTATTCGATTCGAATATCGCATTTGAATAACGCTATTCGAACACGCCTAGTCACAAATTACTGTTATTATTATGATCATGAAGAAAGGTCTTGTTTATTTTATTGAAACAAATGGATTATTTTACTAATCATTAAATATTTTCAGGCCCAGCGATTGAACTCCATGTTAGATCGCCAGGAGCAGGGCATGTTTGATCAACAACAGCCAATGGTGAGTACATTTTCATATTACAACTAAAACTTGTGATTCTAAAAACATTCATTTTGTAGTTTACGTTTCAATCTACAAAGACAATTCAAGTCTACAAATGTGGATCATTCTTGTTCAAACATTATTCAGGACAAACTGTTATTCTTGCGCCATTTGTTTAAATACGCTATGCGTATGTAACTGTTCACTAAAACATCATTACCAGGTATCCATTGAAAATATTTTGGTTACTATTAAATAAATCAATATCTTCTTCAGTTGATTTTTACTATGCGGTTGAAAATTAAATTACAGTCGTGATTTAAAAAAAAATACTATGTACAGTATGTATGCACAAATCTGTACTGATATATATTATTACATTTCTTACGGAAATTATTGTGAATTATTCATATCTCTTATCTTTAATGGTAGTAATTACAAAATATTTCACTGAACAGTCATATATTGCCTCTAAAGAAAGTTCTTATCAGATATTCTCGTAAAATGGAATCTTTTCTGACTTAATAACTTGAATTAATGATGTATCAACTATCATCTCGAGTTGCATAATGGAATTGAAATATGGAATTATATAGCTGATTTAATTGGTACTTCTTACACCCGTAAAGTATAAAACATCCTAAGCAGTTGTGTGTTGCTTAGAGTCACAGGTTTTCCAGTACCTAAGGAGGATTCTATGCTTTTTTAAACTCTACGAAATGAACAAAAGCTCAGTATATGTTAGCATTAAGTTTTAATTAATATGGTGGTAATTTGATGTAGATGCATCAAATTATCATCCAGTGCATGTTATTATATGCATGGCGTTTCATTAGTTATATTCTAAATACAAGAATAAATGCGTGAAACGTCTGATATGCAAAAATAAATAAACTTATATGATTATTAACTCTCATTTCTGATACATACTGAAGAAGATAAATCTAATATGTCTTGTGTCAGACTTTGTAGTATATTGGATAAAGGTTTGACGCATTCATTGTAAAAATGCAAGGATTGCGACAGGTGTCATTTGATCTATAATATTGTCTCTTACTTGCGTATTTTATAAGACATCTCCAAAATTCTTCTCCTTTTTGCACGTACAAGAAAGGTAAGAATTAAAAAAACGCTCTATCAATCTTTACCGTTATCTCCTATATCTTTACCTCATGTTCTCAAATTAGTGTTTCCCTGGATAACAACTTGCATTTAAATTGCATCTAATTACATTGATATACATACTATGTCGGAAATATAATCCAATATACTATTACATTTTGTTTCACAGCAATACAATATGACATTGGGTGGAATTTACTAGTAATTGGTCATTGTTGCTATTTTCTTTAGCCAGCAATCTATGCCACTTGTGCAATGTGACAATGACCGTGGTCATCATGGTTTTGGTTTGTATTGTTACCGTTAATTTGGGTTGGTTATAGTTGCCTGCCAATTGTATTGTCTGCTCATCATTTTTTGTTTGCTATTCAAAGCAATTTTACTGTTAACATTCAATAATAACATAACGTTTTCATTTTTTTTTAAACTTAAAGCAATGACACGATGTTGACTTTTTTTTGGAAAGACAAAGGTCTTAATTGGGATATAAGATATTATTTTACTGTAATTTATCACCTACCTGCTACCATCTCATCCGGTTAACTTATCCTGATAAGCTTTGGACAAAGGGTAATAATGTTCGCTTACATATATATTTGGAACAATACGAAAAATTACTTCTTTCGGGAGGTCCGAATCGAGTTCAAAAATGTTCAAATGTAAAATTAAGATTAATTTAAAGATGTATTAAGGGGCTAGGGCACTGTATACGTAATTTTGTGATTTTTTTTAAGAGAAAATATTAATTAAATCGAAAAACAAATTTTATCGTATGTAATATTAACTGTAAGTCATAATTATTTCAGAGAAAATATTTAAAGATGGCGGCTGTGAAGCGGTTCTCAAATGACCTTTTCATTTTCGAAGGGTCCACGGCCGCACCGATTACTCGAATAGTTTATCAATTCACTGGAAAATTTATATAAATCTTTAAAAATATATTGAATACTAGAAAATTACGTAGAATTATTGATATATTGATTTTAGGCCGAATAGCGCAAGTCCAAAGTCAAACATAAAAAAGTGTAAGAAAATTCGCCAGTAAATTATTAGTAAAAAAAAATCTACGCCATAAAAAAGAATCCTCCGTACATCTCTACAAAATAAATTATATAAATCTACCCCAAATTTCAAGTGAATTGGTTGAAAAATGTTCGAGTAATCGGTGCGGCCGATTCGATATAGACAGTTTTGACACAAACACGTTTGAAGACTTAAGCGATACTCCGAAATGCCTGTGCCATATATTGGCCTTCTTGATTAGTGTTCTGCTCTTCTACTTATTTCTATTCTATTTATTCTATTGGCATATGCCACGTGGTACATTTAAAAATATCTTTAGTTCCCTAAAATACGGACCTTCATTACGATTTAACTAAAAGGCTGGCTTCCTACCAGGTGGCCCTATACACAATACTTTGAAAAATCAGTACATACTTAGAGAAATTTTTAGGCCATATTTGGTATATAATTTTTTAAGGTCCTCAAGAACCATTATCACAATAAAAAAATCCTTTTTTTGAACCTATAGTGGCCTAACCCCTTAAGTAAAAAGATTGTTACTGCGTTTTACTTAAATTTACTTAATTGGTAATGTGATACGCACGTACGTTTGCACGTATGTGCTACTAAATGAAAACTACGTGTAA
>MOOZ01002029.1:402845-415346 GCA_002930495.1 Cecropterus lyciades
TAAACATTACATACATTATATAATATTTTATCAAAACTCAATGTTTTAGAATTATATAGTTGAATATTAGGCTATACAGATAATCTTTTTGTGGGATTCTTTCTAACCTAAGTCTGTTTGAGACGGTTGCAATGTAAAAGAGATAGTCATGGAAAATTAGCGCATAAAAGTTTTCTACCTTCGTTAGTAAAAAAGGTGCATGTAGCCAGAGAGCGTAAAAGTTTCGGGGAAAAAGCTTTGAATGAATCAAACGGTTACTCGTTTGCAGTCCTTACGTAAAATGATTACGTGCAAAAAATTGAAACTGAAAGCCATCAAGACTTTTCTCAATTTCTTCAATAAAAAGTTATGATACCTATAAAATATTTTAAAATTATTTATTTAAAAATGATAAAAAATCCGATACATCGTGGAAAAAATGAAGAAATGCCACTATAGTCATTGAATAGACAGAATAAGTTATGTTCAAATTGCAAACGGAGCGAGATTTACAAGATTATAAATAATGGCTGATGCGCCTTTTTTCCTGGATCCAATCAATATATCTATCGCAGATTTCCTAAACATGTTGGATAGGGCGTTTTAACTAGAGGGGACATATTTAGATTTCTTACTGAAGCTAAATTAATGTCTTAGGCCACTGAGATAGTTGCTAAATTTTTATTATAATTTTGTCTAAAGGATATGGGGGAAAACCTTAAAAACAAAAAATATAATCGTTACATTTTTTTCAACAGCCATTATATTTATAATCAGGCAGTAAATGTAGATTAAATAAAAACATGTCCTCAAATAGAAATTAAATTCAGTATAATGTTTGAAATGAATGTACTTAACTGCTTAGCGAAAGTTCCCGGTTTTAGCACACGTTTAGAAAAAACGTAATTAAACCATTATTAGCTGCTTATATTATATTTATATTGCAGCAGCACTTTTTAATTGTTTGCACGTAAGAGCTATTGATTACAGTCTTACTCATAATTCGCTGCTTTGCATGAATTACAGCACAAAACAAAATTCTATTCTGGCAAAAAAGGTCCGATTTTAAATACAACAGTATTTAAAATCATTTTCAAGTCTTTTAATATTTATGACTTCTTTTATTATTTTGTGTTCTTTTATTAAAAAGATTAAAACAAAGGATTGTTTTTGGAATAGGCTCTCCCGTACAATAAGCGTTTTTGAGTTGTGTAATGATTCAATCTAGGCAGCGAATTGTTTATTCATAGCTTTCATTACGTATGGTCATGGGTAGCTGATGCACAGTATTAATTAAAATGGTAATTCATTCCAGTTAATCATAATCGGTTTTTTATGATAGAAGGATGACAGAATGACGCGTGCTTGAACTGTTCTATTTTTGTTTATTTGCCTTTATTTAGTTAGTCTTTTCGTAGAGTTGTTAGACTGCTATGTTGTCAAGTAATTTGTTAATATCACTGATTAATATACAGGAATTTATATGTAATGTATAGTTGGATTAAGTATTTCTTGTAATACCATTGCAATGAAAACAATTAGATACATGGACGAGTATATGCTGTGGTGTGGCGCGGGCGATCAGAGGGCTAAGAGACCTCGGGCGGCACATTTTAGAAGACGACAAAATATATAAATTTGGCGACCATTGTCGTCTATTTGCAAATATTTAGATTTTAAGTTTTTTCGCCGACCTTTATTCCTATATTGATGTTGACGCATTCAATTTCGGCCTTGTATGGAACGAACCAACGCCACTGAGTGTATGTAGCGGGTACCGAATATACCCGAGGTCGTGATTTATGCACGTATTCGCGCCTATTTGTCAGTACTCGGCGAGTATCTAAGTGTTGCTTAACAGACATCGATTTATTGAATAACTATAAACAGATTGAATCTTAATCATTGAGAAAATTCCATGAATGACAACAGAATAGCAACATGCAAATTTGGCAGTCATGAAAAAGTTTTTTTGACATCAGTAAATTTACTTAATCAAAGAGCTGCCGTAGGTGTTAACAAACACTTTTTGAAATATCATTGTTTGTATCAATCGTAATACTTTGAAAACCCCTTTTAACAAACCCTTTTAGCTACCTTTGAAAAACCCTTTTAGCTAGCTAGCAGCATTTATATATCTTATAACTATGTGTGTCTATATTAAAATAAAATTCTTGTAATTTTATTTAAGTATAAATAAAAAATAGATCTCGTTCTGTAATTAACAGTGAAGCAACTGTTATTTGTCCTGTTATATGCAGTGCCAATTACTTGGCTTTTGAAGTTGCAATGGACAATATAGAAAGTGTTGTACTTATGATACACGGGTGAATTAAAAAAAAAAAAAACTAATTGTAAATCTGGTAATTTGAATATAACCGAAAACAGGTACTCTACATGTTTCAAGTTACTCTAATTCATTCTGGGATAAATGCTTAAATTGGTTAATTACAATATGATATTGACTTTGCTTCATACGTTTCTGGATTTCCATTTTATTGTTTCAAAACTATGTAATATTTAAATTTGTATATGCTTGTAACAATACTATACTAGTATGTTACAGTATTAGATATTTGTGTTCGTTATAACTTAAATTGAGTGTTGAAGTTCAGTTTAGTAGGTACTTACCGCGCTTTAATACGTTCGAAATTGTTGAACTTCCATTGATATCATTTTAAAATTTCTACAGGCGATCGTAGAGTAGCAGTATCCGAGAATTGTTAGTTCAGGTACGTATTTTAATATAAACAAACGTTTTACAACATAATTAATTTCATATGTTATACTTTTTATATATATTAAGTACCCATATTTTGATAGATACTTAAGATTCCTGTTAATGCAATAAGATCCTTGTTAATGCAATAAATGAAATGCATTTGAATAAAAAAAATACTTGGCATGAAATTCATATTGAATAATTCTTTTATTTTTTAAACTGGCCTTAAACAAAATAAATGTAAGAAAAATCGAATAAAATGTGTATTAAAATATCTACTAAATAAATATAAGAACTGTTTACAACAGTTACATGAATAATATGATGATTTAATATATTATGTCTTCTTTTCCCGACTGATGCATAATGATGTATCCACTTATATATCTGAGTTTTAGTTTCATCACTATAACCATAACTTATAAATGGCTTTTTTTAATACAGTGTATTGTTTGTTACAGATAACGCGGAAAATATGTTTATTAAGTAGTAAATTGTTATTAATTTATTAAGTTAGAAAGTACATGTTTTTGTTAATTTCTAAAGCTGAGTTTATTTAAACACGATGTTCAGCAGACCTTCCGTAAATTAAAACAATAAATGTTTAATGCAGAAATTGGATGTTTTATTATCACACTTAATATAAATTATAATTGACTATAATAGCGATAACTTGGAATGCATTTTCTAGTCTCTTAATATTTCTTCATTTATTTAATAAATATGATTGATAAGTAACGTGGGTTTCAGTCGTAAGATTATTAATACAATAAGATATTTAGGAATTTTGCCGCCCTTTAATGAAGTGCTGCCCTGGTTGTATGTAGCGAAATGTTTTCTTGTAAGAAATTGTGCGATTTTGCGCCCTGCAATAAATATTGCCCCTAATGAACCACGCTATCTGCCTCTGTTTTCAAAGAAGAATTTATTTTGCATTATATTTTTACACTTCGTTACATTTTATTTTCATGATATAATTATGTTGTCAATTATCCTCTTCTATTACAAATTTTGATTCATTTCGAGTATGTAGATAATAGTCGCCTTTACAGTCAGTAGCGTGATATCCCATGTATCGTGAATTATTTTTACATTCATCACTTTCCGATTCCCAGTATTGGCAAGGATAAGCGACGAAACCTCCAGAGTCATACTCTATGGACTCCCCATAGTACAAGCATGAACGACCATGGCTACAGCCCTCTGTAATTGTAATATATTAATTTAATTATAAGCCACTGCAGTTAAAAACTTGACTTATTAATTCAGTATACAGAAATAGAGCTATTATACAGAAATGCTTTATTTCATTTCGATCGAAATTGTCTTTACGGAAAGAAATAATTCATACATATTTTATTGTAAATGCACTATCCTGCATCCTATAACATTTGGAAAGAAAATTTAAAGGGTGTTTTAAGATTAAGATATTTTAATTTAAAATACACCTTTGTATCATAATCGATTGAATCACTTACGAATTTTTGCAAGAACCCCTTCACAGCCTGGTTGTGGTGCTGTACCATTGTTTGGGTAAAAGTCTGCATGGCCGTGACTATCTTTGTACCCCAAATATCCACCACAGCTATGTATAATATCGACAAATTCTGCATCACTTTGTTCCAATCGAAAGTCTGGTGGCATGAGAGGTACTTCGAAGAGAGGTCGAGCAGGATCTAAGCCTGATCGAAAAAATCTTAGATAATGAAAAACTAGAAACACTTAAAGTTTGACTAATCTTCAGGGTTTTAAATTATCATTTACCTATACATGTTTGTAAAATAACATTTTGTTATATAATTACAGTTATACGCCATATAATTTGTTAGTTCGTTGAAAGTTCTGTCACGAGGTAGACGAGTAAGCCATTCACATCTGTGAGTGCTTTGTACTAATCCATCACAGCTATTACAGATGTCACTATTAGCACATCGGGTCCAGCTCTACGAAATCGAGGCTTTGTACCTCTTTTTTTGTGTGCATCATATGGATCATACTAACTGTTATCTTCAGGGATCAGGAAACTTTAACCCAGTAATCGATGACGGCTCAGTCACAACAAAGCAACACTGGTCACAGTGATTTTTACAAACTATACTCTATTATATTAAAAATTGATACGAGAATTATGTTCCATATCAATCTCCGAACTCCGAACAAGGATTACATACTTACAAAGAGGACAGGATATACTTATAAAGAGAACAAGAATCTTTTGCTTGTATATTGTGAGTATTTATATTGTTCTTTCGATACATATCCAATTCAATTAAGCATCACTTGCCTGTAATTCTTTGAATCCTTTGCTTTGAAAACATTCCTGTGTATCCCATGACATGTGCTCCCAAGCTATGTCCTACTAGATACATGTCTTTTCCTTCTATGCTGTAGGATCTTGTGATGCCATCGAGTAATTTTGCTAACTTTTTGCCTACATATCTAGTACTTAATGCTGCCCAGGGGTAAACCGGAGTTTTAGATATTTCACTCCAATCCATGGTTATGACGTTCATGTCAGTCTTTCTTAATAGAGAATCTTTGATGTCCAGTACCCATTTCATCTTGTCATCAGAGAGCCATCCATGTGTTACAACGAATAGAGGTTTCATGTCTTTCAAATATACACTGTCGAAATTTGTATTTGAGTCAGGCACTTTGAGCATCTCAGGATTATCTGTGTTGTTCCT
This sequence comes from Cecropterus lyciades, assembly GCA_002930495.1. Taxonomy (NCBI): domain Eukaryota; kingdom Metazoa; phylum Arthropoda; class Insecta; order Lepidoptera; family Hesperiidae; genus Cecropterus; species Cecropterus lyciades. The sequence goes on from MOOZ01002029.1 coordinate 408,234, forward strand.
TGAATAATTACTTAAAATTTTATAAGGTTCTATAGAAAATGTGTTAATTAGTGTAGCTATAGATTATTTCAAGATACGCTTCTGTTAAATGTAACGAAAGAGAAATTAAACTATGATAGAGCTCAGATACGTTGTACCCCAATTTACTGTAAAGTTTATGATTATAAGTTTTAGCTATAGATTGGTAGGTAATAATTTGTTTTCATTGCGCTCGGTGGTGCGCTGTTTGAATTACTCGTATGGTGCTACTGCATATTACTGAAAGGCTTACTGCCGTAGAATTGAATTACAATTCTACTTCAAATTATGCTACTTATCCATCCATCCATCAGCCCTTTAAAGTCCACTGCTGGACATATGCCTCCCCTAATCTGCTCCACTCCGACCAGTCCAGAGCAATCTGAATCCAGCGGATATCCGCCGTCTTCTTTAGGTCATAGTCATAGTCCATCTGGTCGGTGGGTGACCTGCAGACCTCCTTTTGCCCAGACGTGGTCTCCATTCGAGGACTCTTATGCCTCACCCTGCGGTTATCCGTCCTACTAACGATATGGCTTGCCCATTGCCACTTCAGCTCACTAATTCTGAGAGCTATGTCGGTAACTTTCGTTTTCCTACGCACTTTATCATTACGGATTCCGTCGCGTAGGGAAATACCAAGCATGAACGACTTTGCTCACGTTTGGCGTCGTATGTCATCACTGGCAACAGATCACAGCAGCGCATAACACTGCTGTTATAAGGCAGAAATAGGTGTGGCGGTGCTTCCGGAGTCGAACCACAAGGAGTTCTACCACCTTCAAATTCTTTGGATTCTTTGGATTATTGGAATTCGTTGGATTCTACGAGTGACCTTTCTCTCAAAGTTGGACTTACCCATCTGAATCATCTGCCCTACGTAAATAGGTCTCTATTGCTTCTTATAAACACCGAAAAATAAGCTGATACCTTGTAAATAAAGAAAAATAAGCGTCTCCGTAACTCATATCGTCTATATTGCTTGGTAGCGAAGAATAGTTCAGAATATGCGGGAGGCCAGCATCGTCGATGAAATTCAGCCACTCCGATTCGCAATCAGGATTAACATCATCATTGAGAGCCAATGTATCCATATACCATATACCTATAGTGAGAGTAATGGGTAATTAGTACGGACTTTATTGAAAACTACCAGGGCCTAAATTAGATTTATGATGCCATTCATCCTTGAGAAATAATTTGTCATACGGCTGCAGGATAAATAGGTTTTATTATGTGCAAACAAGCACACAGGCTACCTGACAGTGAGTCGTCACTGCCGTCCATGGACATCTGTCGTCTGTCAACTTCATATAAATTAGTGGTTGAACCACCTGAAGCCGATCGCAGATGCTTTGCCACTTGCTACTCAAAAGGACTACGGTGTTATTAAATGTCACACAGTTCGTAATTTAATTTTAATAACATTTATTGCGTACATTTATATAAGTGATTCTTACCAATCAAGAATATAGCACATGTAATTATTTGACCAAAGTTGGCCATTGTTAGTGATAATTTACTTTTAAACTTTGAACGCGTATGAAATGGGCCACGATCTAAGAAGATATGCTTAGAGAAGCTATCTTTTGTAACCATTGCGTGTACTAATATCAATTATCAGAAAATAACTTCCGCAGGCAAACAACAAGTTAACGAAAATGACATGTAAGTTAGTACGATAAAGTAGTTTTAGTGATAAACTTGAAGGACTAGGATACAAAAAAGTGTCGTCATGAGAATTCAAAATAACTGACTTTTATAATTAAGTATTTGTAAGATACAAAAAAAATAATCTCATGAAACCGAATATCCTAAAAGTTATCTCTGCCTAGGTTGTAACAGTTTTTTTTAAGAAATCTTGCCGAACGGCAGCTAGTAAAGTTCTCAATGTCTGAGATGTTTTTTTAAATCTCCTAGCTCCTCCCAGCGCCTCCTAGATCTCCTTTTGCAATTTTTGTTATATGTGTTTGGCGCCAGTTATTAAACTAGGTGGCACTTACTTATTAACGACAGATGAACTGCGACCGTGCAAAATTTCAAGCATGGGGAAGTTTGTCATAAATCTCTTACCAGCTTATAATTATTACAGGTACATTATATAACAATAATTGTTATTGTTGCAAACATTTCGAAGAACATTAAATGTTAGGAAATCATCGAGTGAATAAATAAATTTCGTTTATAACTCTCTTTCGTTTAAAAATCTCCAAAGTAATGTATTCTTGGCATTACTTTGGAGATTTTTATTAAACATCGACAGAGCATGTTACTTACTTTGCTCTTGATATTTATTATTTCTTTGTTATATTAATTAATAGTAAAATTGTATCAAGGTAGATGTTATTCTAGTGTATGGATAGGTTTATTCAATAAGACTCAATTTAAATCATAGCAACGTTATTGTATTTTTATTCTTTTGAATTGAATTCTTTGTGTGCTTACACAGTAAACACTGATTTCAACACTTACAACTAAAAATATTCTATAAATGAAATAAAAGATTCCGAGTTATAAAAATGTGGGCTTGTGCAATTCAATTGTTCTCAATTAAGGCGAACCTAGGTATCGTGGTTTCACTGGAGTTACATTAAGGTGCTAGGTATGAAACCTCTCGAATATTCATTACTTATTGTGCTCAGATATTGTGCATTATGCCTTAAGTTTTTAAGATTGGGTGCCCCTGTTTCACCGCTTTACATTTTGCCAATGTGCACATAACATATCATTTACATACGTCCCTTTATACAAACTGATATTATATACGATTTAGTTACATTATTCTAATATATTGCTATCTTTTTCATATTAGTCTATAGAAAATGTCGTACGACTTTGGAAGTGCATTATTATCTTAATTTTGCATTGCAATTAGAAATCAATTTCAAAAAAGTGCCACTAGAGGCCACTAGACAATAAATAAATGGCGGTGGTCAGTTACGTTCAAATAATAGGTATGCACCGATTAAATTCAAGGAAATCATGAAAAGATCTTCAACGCTTAAATATTATTTTAGAGCTTAAAAGGAAGTTCAAATTTTAATGGAAAAAGACTAGATATCACATGGTTTGAGCTATATATCTATCTTGCCTCTTACTTTTGTACATAAAACAAACAAATCATAATATAGCACGTTGCATCAGCGTTCTGCTTTACAATACAAATATGGTTTGCGGGCGATAATTCAACAATATGTGTTTACAAATAACATACTTAGATTTATAAATTTTACTGTTTAAAGTTATTACAAAACAAATTATAACAACGAGTGTACTTTATGGTACCATTATAGTTGTCCCATGTGCTATTAACAAAAAGTGTTAACAAATTCAAATAACAATATCGTTATATCAAAAAGTTATCTAATAAAAATTATATTACTTATGGTACCTACGCTGTGATATGCAAACTCCGGGGACTGTAAATTAATATTTTTCTATTCAAAATATAAAAAATCAATATTACACAGTAAAATTGTATTAAGTAGGTGCAGACAGGTAGGCGCAAAAAGTGCTTTTATAGGTAGATACGCTTTTGACATTAAGTTTCGACTTATTTTAAAAAAGATGGTCGTTTAAGGCTCGTTTTGCACTAAATAGGATCCTATTAGACTATAAGGTACACTAATTTTGCGCCTTCCCTCTAAGTAGGTAATATGAAATGTTTATGACAAGAATTCCTCGAGAATCAGTAGGTACGATTGTAAATATGTCTCGTAATTCGCACTAAAAATAATAATTTAATACAACACGTCCATGATTCGACATTTACGAATAATTTTACAGTTGGTCAGTCGAAAAAATTGAGCATACAATATTTTAACATAATTATAATTAATTACATTTGAATAATGGATAATTTATTGCACAAATTGTTCACACTAACGATCTAATAATGTAACGCTATGGCGGGAATTATCTAGAAAACGTATTGAAAATAAATTAAGAATATCTATTGTTTTATTACCACAGCTTAATTCTAGTCGAACTATATTCACCGGCAGTGAAATGATGCACTTGCTGTCTTAGCGTTTTTTGACTATCCGACACGGAACCGACAGATGCCTGTATAATGTCAATAAAAGCAAAGTAATAATAAATAGTAATATTAACGCTTTCTACACTCATAGCCCCACACTAGGATTTTCTCCTGTGTTGTGGGCACCATGGACACACAAAGACGAACACACAAACACCCAGACCCAGAACAGAATCTAAACACATCATTCAGATGTCTGTCTGGCCGGAGATTGAATCCGGAACACACTGCGTGTCAGACCGGTATGGTGACCGCTCCACCACGCGGGTCGACGTATATTGTTAGAAAGTATATAGTCAGTAGCACATTGTTCTAACCAGTGTCTAGTAGGTATTGAATTTTATACTGAAAAGAAAATGATTCTACTGGCTTCATTATTTTCCGATGTCATACTATGTAAGTACGTTAATTTTATTAAATATTAATAGTTATGGGTTATGTAGAGCAAGATAATCCGCGACTCAAATTATTTGTAGATACTAGAAAGCTTATGAGCATTTATATTCATAAACAATATTTTATTGTATAAATAGATTTAATGTGTTACCTACACATTTTAAGTTCATATCATCAAGATCGCCTATCTCATGGGTGCATATAAAGATATATATACACACTTCTCAATCAAAAGCGCAGAGCACTTTAGTCAGCTCATGTCGCTGGGTTTGTGGTTGGCATCAATAACCTGGACTGATATCGTTTCGGATAATCAGAAAACACTCTTGGACAAGACAAAACGTTCACGCAATAACGTTGTCGTCAGTACCATACGCTGTCATGCACGCCAATATAACTACATCTTACCATACCTACCTATCTATTTGTAATGAATAATTTATCCTCAATTTCTTTAAAGCGTACATTTTATCCTTACTTTAGGAGGTTCTTAATCAGACATTGCGTTTGGAATTCATTCCATAACATTTTCTGATTAAAAATGATAAAATAGATTCAAAATTCCGCAATAATGCGTCTTGCATTGTCATGTTCACGTCTCGTACTGGTAGTGCTCTTACAATAACTAAACCTTTGATTATATATTAATATATAATCAAATAACTAAACAAACAGTCTTTGAGTTGACTGGTCAACTTAACAATACGTATTTTAATAGGTGGGATTGTGTAAGAAATCGTCAAACATATGTGTTGCTAAATGAATAAAAATCTCTTTATTAAAGAGATTTCTCGCATTATCCATTTTATTCAGGTCAGATGAAACCATAGTAGGAGGATAGACTAACGTGTTTGTATGAGTACTTATAAATTAATCTGTGGAATCTGAAATGATCGAGTAATTTATAATATCAGTGTGTCTAATTAATAGGTTAACAGCACGAGGGGTGAGTAAAAAGTGAACTTACGAATTCGAAGAATATTAATACACTAGTGCAACACGAGTACTCACTGGAACAGTTCATCTGAACCTCGACCAGGCGATTATAAATAAATAAGTGTATAAGATAGTATCTAATATACTTTTTTACATATGTACATTTTCAAATTATACAAGGAAAATAGGTACATGAAGGGTAAAAATAATAATTTGTACTTGTAAAATAAACTATTAAAATATCAAACTAATGACAGTTTCGAGTTTTTGCTCAACCTATTTTATATGCCTAATTCTACCTAAGATTATTTTGTTGTGTTGTATATCATAAATGATCAAACGTGCGCTGCCGGTGCGAATTAATTTGTTATAGTTCATTACATTGCAGAACTTTCATATAATAATATGAAAGTTCTGGCCAGCAGCCCAAATATCTAACTCGTTGGCTTTCGAAATCGACGTCACGATAGTTTTTTCCACTTAATTAAAGTGTACAATGCCGATGTTGGTCATGAAGTTAGGTGGATAGGCTCGGTTTCCACCGGCTGCGCTGAGTCTTTTCCCTATATAATTATTCGTAATTAGTTACAATAATAACTACATATCATATAATGTTGGTATGAGCGGTGTCGTGGATGCCTCCCCGCTCATACCTAAAGCGTTTAGGTGAACGTGTCCTCGCATTGCCTGCGCGCCGCCACAACCAGCCTACAAATTTTACGTCGTAAAGGTAATCGAATAAAATTATTGTAAGTCAGTATGGCACGATATTTTATATTCATTTTAGCGAGTCTTAACTTTTTAGTAGCTATATAAAAATCTACTCTCCAATACCTTTAGAGCTCCGAGTAGAATAATAATATCAAGTGTAATGCCAATTGTATAGTAAACATTAATATGAAAACTCTAAAGACAATTATATCGTATCATTAATTGACATTTGTAATACGGGGATTGCAGGCAGTGCGAGCATAAACGCCACAGCATCCACATTTATACGTATGTACAATAATATTACTATTTCAGTCAAACAGCTCTGCGACTGAAGTCGTACCTAACTCTTTATTACTTACAATAATAATAGGTAGTCACCAGCACATAGACCTACTGGCAACGAAGGTGGGATATTTAACACTAGCGAACAAAACAGATCGTGTTGGGAAAACCGAGGGCAACGATGGTTAACAGTGAACACTTATTATAACGAGTCGAAGTTATTTGTTGAGGTACTTCAAAGTGGTCGAACAATTTCTTACAAAATACGTAAATTGACATTAAAAATTAATGTAGGCAGTAGTTACCCGTTAATAAATTACATCAAAGCAAAAGTTGCACTCGAAACGCTAAGTTATAATCGTACCTCGTGTCTTAATTCTAAAACCTACTGGAATTATCCATCGTTGACTCGGCTCGAAGGGGTTTCGCTAAATAATTATTATAAGTAATCCTTCTCGTCGAGCACTCGGACCGCGAGAACGAGATCCCGGGCCGGGAATTCGCCGCTCGCTCGCCCGTTCGGAGGAGAAGGAGATCGACACGAGCGAAGATGCGAAACGATAAAGTTGCGAACTAGAGGTTCTACGTACGTTATAGTATTGACCGCTAAATAAACAAGGTTATCGAGCGACGATAGCTTTTCGAAAAGCGGTGCGGTCGGCGGGCGGCGGCCGGGCGGTCAGCAGACGGTCTCGGCGGGCGGTCAACAGACGGTTTCGGCGGGAGGT
>MOOZ01002029.1:415400-426965 GCA_002930495.1 Cecropterus lyciades
CGGCCGGCTCGGGCGAGCGCCGCCGCAGCGCCTGCCGCTTGCGGAACTCCAGAAATTCCTCCTTCATGGCGCGCACCCGCGCCTCCACGTCGTCGCGCGACGGTCGCGTGCGCGTGCGCTCCGGCGTCGACGGCGTCGGCGTGCGCGTCGCTCGGTCCCACTCGTAGTGCACGTCCACCGAGCCCGCGTCCGCCGCCTCGCCGGAGCCGGGCCGCGGCGGCGGCGCGGGCGGCGGCGGCCGGTACGGCGGCGGTCGCCACTCGGCCAGGCTGCCCGTGCGGCTGCTGCGGTTGTGCTGCGACGACGCGTTCTTGCTGCCGAACCCGCTCGACGACGAGCGGCTCTCGGGCGAGGCCTCGTGCGGCGGCGGCGGCAGCTCGGACGCGGGGCGCGGCCGGCCGTGGCGCGGCGCGGGCCGCGAGCGGGGCCGCACGAGGACGCCGGTGGACGCCCGCAGCGGGAGCGGGTCGTGCGGCCGCCGCGAGGAGCGCAGCCGGAACGAGGGGGGAGTCGGGAAGGACCCGTCCGCGGAGCTCGGAAACGGCACCGAGCTGAGGTCCGAGATGTGCAGGGGCGACCAGGGCGTCCAGGCGGGCGCCCAGGGCGGCCAGGGCGGCCAGGGGGGCCAGTGTAGCGCGAGCGCCGGCGAGGAGGCGCGGAAGAGCGGCGGCGCGGCGGAGGGGCGAAGCGGCGCGCGGAGGCGGGGGAGGAAGCCGCCGTCGTCGGAGGAGGAGGGCGCGAGCGAGGGCGCGGGCGAGGCGGAGGGCGCGGCGGAGGGCGCGGGCGACACGCGCCGCACGCCGCCCCACGTCCGCGCCTCGTCGCCGCAGCGCGACGCGGGCCAGATCCAGTTGGCCGTGAACCGCAAACATTGCACTAAACTCGATATTCCGCGTTCTCTAAATCTGAATAGAAGAAGTTATCATGATTACGATAGTGTGATACAAATAAGAGAGCTGGTGTATATTTAGCGACGTCAACAATATCATAGTTTATCCTGTGAAATTTAATTTATTTATACTGACCTGACTTCCTTTCGTACGTAGGCATAAACAAAAAAAAATAACATTAAATAAAGCGCTCAGGAATTTTACAGAACGAAATGTAATGCACTTACTTTTTAAAAGGCACTTGAGTGCTGTCTGCGGCGCGGAGATCGGTGAGTCGCGCGGCTACCATGTTGTATGCTGCAACCGGATAATTTCTGAACATTAACGCAGTGAAGCCTGCCCGCTCCCGAGCCCAGCCGCGCCCGCCACCACGTCACCCCACAGATAACCCGCACCATATTGTCAACTTTAAAGCGCATATTCACCGGAAAATATTGCTAATGAAAAAATATTGGATGCTTACAACAGAAGCGTAAGTGAGTAGAGTGAACAATGAAGGCTTTAATCAATAAATATACCTAAATACGTACTCTCTATTTATCCTATTAATACATTTAAAAAATGGCAGTCGTTTAACAGAGAGGTAAAATAGGATAGATAAAATGTACGTATTTTAAAAAAGGGATGAAGGACCTATTCTCTCATTTCCATTTTTCTTATGTATGAAAAAAATTAACAAATGAGGACGATAAGGCGCAGGCTAAAATATTGCAAATTTATTTGTTTCGCTAAGTATTCGATTTTTGTTTAACATAAAAAGCATAAGCATGCAATGCAATACAATTTTATAGACTTTTCCAAACAGATTCACAATTTAGGGCCCATTCCAAATCTTAAGCATTAAGCGAATTTTACAAATAAAAAATAATGAGCCCTAAAGTTTACTTACATACGAACTAAATACTTAACCATTATAATTTAAAATAAAATTGATCAGATACTCCTTGTGGATCGGAAAATGTGAAACCAACATCCAATATTTTGATGACAATAGATATATTTTTAAGACTGAAGTACCAAATGAGTTGCAGACCTTCTGAAGGTTAGTCACTGGACTGCTATCCATGGACATCTGTAAGTATCTTCATATAGAATAGGAGTTTTTATATGTCACTTTATATAACGTATAATTGTGGTTTTCCGGTGAATATTACGTTAGCACAAAATATTTTATACGAAAATAAGGTGTGTTAGTAATAGGCAATGATTTAAATGAATATCAAAATGTCTTATTGCTTCTCTTAATTACGTAAATAAAATAAAATGTGTTAGAATTAAAATGATCATGGATAATTTTATGCTGTATGTAATAAAATTAACAATATTAACTAGAGATGGGCCGAGTACTATATTAACCGAGTAATCGAATATCGAGTATAATTCGGGTTTACTTTTATCAAATGGATTACGCAGCCGAATAATACGTTTTAGTCATGTTACAAGCAAAAATAATGTCAGTAGTGGGTAAAGTCTATGAGCATAAATTGTTGCAATTGACCTAACTTAATTATTAACGCTATTTTAATCAAATAATCGATTAATTACTCGGTCAGTTTAACCGAGTCTCTTGGCCAAGTAGACCAAGAGTAGGTACTCGGCGCAGTTCTAGTATCAATTTAGTAGAATAAACTATAAATAAGGAGAGCGATTAGAAGTCTTTGTTAAGATATGGCGCTACATGTGTCAGATTAGGTAAATGTAGAGTTTATGAACATACTTAACAAATAAACACGCAAGCGCCCTCCTAATATACATTAATACAAGTAACACAAATATAAATTAAACTTTGACAATATGAAGGACATGCACAAATAAATCATGCATAAAACAACGCATAATGGTTGCAATACGACGATAAAAAAGGTTGCAAATTACGGCACAAAAATAAAATCTGATGTTCGATAAAAAATGCTTTGTCACCGACAATATGGTAATTACGTGTCAATTTACTTTAATTCGACTAGGTTTAAAATTGATCAAAGTTTAAGACGTCAGTGGAACTAAGTGACTGCCGTCACGTGGCAAAGTGGTAGCGGGCAGCGGCCGCCGTCGTCGGACCCACCTTTCTCCTGCTTGCGCCGTTTCCGCTTGTTGCAGATCTTCACGGCGCACACCGACAGGATGATGGCCACGATGAAGAACAGGATGCCGCCCACGACGCCCGCCGTGATCGCTTTGTGCTTCACCCGCGCCGGCACTGGGAACTTCACCTCGTCGGAGCTCTCGTAGCTCGTCGCCGAATTCGCTAACACTCTGAAGTAGTACGTCCGGCCGCCGACTAAATTTTTCACTGAAATAAAAGTGGTTTCTGATTTGGATTATCGCTTTTTATTCGCTGTGGTTTATCAAACAACATAGGTAAGGAAATGAACTAACCGGTGTAATTCTGAAATACCTACTAGAGAGAGACTTTTCGTATATAAGTAGGTATATCATCCATGTTCATGTATCAAGCACATAATTACATGGTCCATGTACGTGTGTAATTAGGCCGAGATAGGATCAGAGTCCTACCATAGGTTGATCACAGATGTGTTGACCTTTGAGGACTAAATTGGAATGTTTCGTGTAATTGTTTCTTTCTAATCACACCCTTACAACCAGAAATAGCAGCACTTAACGATCGCGGTAATTAATAAAACAGGTGTGGCTGTGGTGCCTTCAAAGTCAACCACAAGGGGTACTAATATCATCTTAAAGAAAGACAAAAGCAGAGTTATGTTACCTAAATAGCTGGTCTCCTCAGGCCGGATCTGTCCACGGTTGAGCGTCTTCCATTGCGCGTCGGTGCGGTACTTGATGGTGTAGTACTGCACTAAGTGGGAACGTTCCAGCGGCGCCTGCCACGTGATCAGGAACCCGTTGTGGATCTCCGTCACCGTCAGGTTGCGGGGCGGACCGGACTTTGGACCTAAACCGACAGTTTACTGTATCTCTTCGTAATACTTCGGGACTTTTATGAAGTTTGAAGAGTGGGGACATCCATAATTGTTCGATTTGATATTTCAGTGAAAATTGATCGTTTTTTAGTTAGAATGAAGAGTTTAATTTTTAATGCAATTTTAAAACTATAACAACACTTCCAAAATAAGTAATAAACAGTAGACATCTACAGAAAAAAAGGAGTCGTTGGAATCGATAATTAATAAGTTCCTTAGAATATATAACTATAATATTTTCAAATACCTTAGGATATGCAGTTATTTTAATGCTTAAAATAATTTTAAATTGAAGTAAAGTATTTGAATTTGTTTTGAAAACAATTCATAGGGTAAAGAATTGAAGTAGGAGGTGATTGTGTGATTATGGTAATAAATGAAAATATGCGTGGGATTGTAAACCTATTTTTTGAAGTATCATAATAATGTAGTGAATTAAGGGTACGTGAATTTAAAACAACACTGCGTCCTTCTAGGGTTTTATATATCAGTGAATACATATTATGCAGATATATATTTTTTTCTTTATAGCACGGAAGTAGCAAACGAGCATGCAGCCCACCTGATGGTAAGTGGCTACTGCCGCCCATGGACATTTGTAATCAACCCTAGGTAAGTCAAAGTCTCACCTAAGATTGGCCACAGATGCGTTGCTACCCCTGAGGACTAAGATGGAATACCTCGGAAACGTATGTCTCCCTTACCACACCCTTCAGATCAGAAGACAACAGCGCACAACACTGCTGTTATTAGGCAGAAATAGGTGTGGCGGTGGCGCTTCCGAAGTCGAACCACAAAGAGCTCTACCACCTTCAAATATAGATATAGTGTATCTATGACACGTGTGGTTAGCAATAATGTTATGTAACATAGTACAATCGACTTTATGGATGTGAAAATTAAACGTATTAACGTTGCACACAGAGAGCGGACACGTTACGACAAAGGCACAATATAAACGAACATGCAAAAGCTAATAACCAGCCAATTAAGTAAACGACGTCATAAATATTCAACAAGCATTTATAAATACCGTGCATATAAGCCATACGTAACTACGAGGGAACGTAAAATGTACAGATATTCACGATAAGTTTATACGCCAATATTACGCGCGTATAAAAACTTCTTTTGAAAATCATACCGTGAATATCCTTTGTTACTTTACAAAACATATAAACGCATAGAATCTACAGACTAGGATGTGTCGATGATTGGATGATTATGTAAGTTCCTCATAAATATATACCAGAGCCTTCGGGAGCGTTTTGAAAAATCTTTTCGTCTACGGGCCCCGCGGCCGTGGGGGCCGCCTTCGGTTTAGCGCCTACATCTAAAACGCAAGACATATAGTTAACTCTACACCCAGAAAAAGATATCATTATTTATCCACTTAATTACATAATAATCTGTTAGGTTTGCGTAAAATATTGTAAATTCAACAAATTTCTATATAACATATGTTATTTTCGAACTATATTTAATGTAAGCAATAGCAAAAATATGTAGCTTAGTGTTTTCCTTTAAATTTTACCCCCATTTTATGAAAACTCAATTAATAAGTTAGATAGCTTATATATAGCATTTAGTACATAGATATATGCAGAAAACCTATTTAGAAAACAGTTATAAACCCGTTTTAGTTATCATTAACACACATATTATTTATAACAAATACAAGAACCCAAACCATTATTATCTATATATTAATATTTTTTGTTTATTTAAATGTCTTACCCAGAGTTCGTATCGTGATTGCCTTGCTCATCATTCCTTCTCCGATAGTGTTCTTACTGTTCACCTGAAACTCGTACGTAGTCCCCGGCTGAAGACGGTTTATCGTTACCTGTATAGACAATTCTCTACTATCACCTTAGTCTTTAAAATTTAGCCTAGCATCACATTTTTACAAAATATCTGGATTAGGTATTGAAAGCCCTTTTTTTATTATTAGTTTTGAACCGCAATACTTTTTCGTTTCGCGAGGTGTTTTTGTGAAGTAAAAGACTTTATACATCATAACAACATAAACAAATTTTAAACGATCTTACCAGGGCCTATTTCCTGTCCCGCGGATTGTATCCACATGACAATCGTATAAGCTTAGATGTAATTGCATCCTATCGTCTCATAGATATTTTTCCTATTATGAGTATAACATGGACGCAGGTCGCGAGTAGGATACGGCGGTATAGTCCCGCGTGAACTGGGTGTTTGCGTGACAGGAAAAAGTTTTGGCACTTTTTCCTGTCACGCAAACACCCAGTCACAACATTTCCAATTCGACTTACCGACGTAGCGCCAGAGGGCGTGACGGGCACTTTAGTCCAGTCGGAGAAGCCGGCCTCCCGGTACCAGATGGTGTAGTCCTGCTTATAGTCGGGTCCGCCCGCGTAGCCGGGCTGCCAGCGCAACGTCACCTGGAACTCGGTGGCGGTGCCCGACACGTTGTACGGCGCGTGCGGCTGCGTGCCCTCGATCACTAGCTGCGTGTCCGCTACTATTGTTGCCACCTGTGTTTTAACCGTGATGAACGTTGAATATAGAATTGATTTAGGGCTACGATGCTTAAGTATTGAAGCATATTGAATACCCGACATAAAATAACAGCAATGATAAATTTAACGTGTGTATGTAAGCCTATACGTCTATTGCATCGTAGTTCGTAAATGGGTGACCGATTACCCATGATTAAAGATTAAATCTGTTGAACTAATCGGAGGTCATTAGCTCTTTTCAAAGTGGAGTGGGGTTTTATCATTTTAAATATATATTTTTTATTTTTGTATTGCGTTTTTTATGCTATATAAATTTAATTGTTTAAATTGTATTAACAATTAATTCACCTACGTAATTCACACCCAGCAAAATTTGAATCTTTGATATTATCTAGCGTGGGCGGCCAAATGTACACGGCAGTGTATTGATTAAAAGGATAAATTCTATGGTTTTGTGTCGTCATACCTCGTTTGACGCGATGCACCGGTACAATGATAAATTCTATAGTTGTAATTTACCTATCATACCTCGTTTGACGCGACGCACTGGTAAATGGTTAAAGCAAGGGACGGCAATTTGGCGACCGTTTTTTTTTGGTCCTCAACTTGCGGTGAAAAATTATCTAGATTTCAAGGGGCAGCCATAATTGAATCATTTCATCTTTAAATTTGCCACGAGTCGGCGCTGTTGGTGGAACTTTTTGAACTTTTCAACAATAACCATTTAAAATTACTTGCCGACCCTTGGGTTAAAGGGATAAATTGCATTTCGTGTCGTACCTCGTTAGACGCGACGCACTGGTAGATGCCGAAGTCCTGGCGGCGCAGCGTGTCGATGGTGATGTTCCCGCCGAGCGCGCGCACGCGGCTCTTCTGCAGCGGTAGCCCGTCGCGCCGCCGCCACGCCACGCTCGGCCGCTGCGTGCCCTCCGCCTCCTGCGCCTCGCAGTGCATCTCTACCGACTCTCCAACCTAACACACCATTAACTTGAATTGATGGAAAGTTTTGGGAATGACTTTGATATAAAAAAATAAGTAGAAATACATTTATTGGTGACTTTTAATTGTATTATCAATGATGGAAAGGGGTTCGAATAAATGTGATGTGAGAAGAAAATAAGTAAAACTAAATTTATTCATAGGACTGTGCGTCTACGTATAATAATAGAAAAAAATACCGTCCATCTGTTGGTAAATGGGAACTGCCATGCCATGTATATTATGGCCACTGGGTTGGTCGATTATTATTACTTGAGGTCGGTCACCAATGCCTAAGGACCTGATTGAAACTCCTCGTATTTGCATCTCACTTAGTATACCCTTCATACCAGAACACAGCAACATTTGAGTTCTTGCGTATCAATGAAAGGATGAGTACTGGCTCACTTAATTAACTATGATGATCGACATCTTAGTTCGCTAGTAGCACAGCTGTAAACAGCTTTAGTAAGAACTAATGTGGCATTAGTTACAGATGACGAGCGGCTGTGATTTTACTAACGAGCAGTCTGCATGCTCGTTTGCTACTCAGATCTCCTGTACTCTATATAGTCCTTTACATATGTTTCACAGTTAACTTTTGCAACAAAGAACAGGATAATCCAAGGATTTCAAGTTAAAAAGGAATTAGGAACATTTTTATACGACAGGGCAAGAATTTGAATAAGATTTTATATGGCTTTAAAACATTGTTAGGAGGGTTTGCTTCCGTTCTGTTTGTTCGTTTCCATATCCTTAACGTTTTTTATTTCATTAACACGTATCCCATTGAACAGGGTCGAGTTTCTAAACCCTTTTGTACAGAAATCCGGCTTTTTCAATATTGTTTTGCTTTTGGTTCTTATAGTGCAGACCCTCGTCATCATAAAGCAAAAGTGCTGGTATAATAATGACATAAATTGAAATTTTTGATATGTGTTCTATACACGTGGGCAAGCTTATGTAAAGGGTATTTATAGATGTGCCTTTAGTTTCAAAGGAATCTACAATATCTACTTATTTGAAATTAATAAGATGTTTTGAGGATTTTTTCCAAGGATAGCTTTCCAAATATCTAGGGTGTATTCCGATTATTAAGTTATAAGTATTGATACCATTATATAATTTAGTATGTACTTTGTTTGTTCAATAGTTACCTTCCTCTGATACAGAGGCTCCGGTTCTACAGTAAACACTGGTGGTTTACGTACTAATACTTCCATTGGACCTAAAATATTCAAAACAAAATTCTTTATACACAATATGTTGTAATCAAGGACATTAAAACATAAAAATCGGATCAAATAAAATATATTACGATTTCACTTTCCATAAACATTTGTAGGTATATGAATTAGCTACTTATCAATTTTTGGAAAAGGGTATCAAAATTTTCAAATGCTTTTTATCCCTTTTATTGATCTATTTAAAAAGCGTACTTAATAGTGAAAACTATTTTTCTACATTAGTAGGAACGTGGCACGAAGACCGTAGGTCACGTAACATTGGGAGATGTGACGTCACATATAATTCATTATAACAATTATTATTGATAAATTTGTTTAATGACCTTCATACAATTTGTCCCGTTACTTAACATATGACGTCACACGAGACATATAAATAATTGCCTGCATTTCGGTATAAAATTTATAATCCGTAAATAAAAATCGTTAATTTATTCTTCAAAGTATTTAATTTACTTTAATGAATATTGTGTAATTAGTATTTACTTTTAAGCTGTCATATCGAACATATTTCTAATTTTAATATTAAAACTGTCAAGTTGCCAATTGAAGCATAACGAAAAACCCGGTAGTTCTTTGCCAAATTCATTCTGGCAATGTTTATTTATTACTCAAATGTAAATGATATTAAAGAACAGGTACCGATTAGGTGACTTTTACCTGAGGAGCCTTGTGTGCCTTGCGCATTGTATGGGGTACAGGTGTAGCGACCCTGGTGGTTCTGATTGACACGTGTGAACAACAGCGAGCCATTGTTCATGATCACTATGTCTTTTGTTTGGTACGGCTCCAGCAGCCTTTTGTCCTTCGTCCACGTCACGTATTGCAGCGGTGGATTCGCTTTTATGTAACACTGAACTACGCCCGCTAAGCGGAAGGGGAGGTATTGTACGGTTGGTGTGAACGTTACTTTTGCTGGATCTGCAAACATTAATCGTGTGAAACAAATACATAGTTTCTAATAATTGTGAATGCTAATCATGTGAAACGTTTTTTTTTAAGTTTCTAATAATTGTGATAGACAATTAAAATAATTTATAATATTATACAACTTTGTATTGTGTTATAATTATAGGTAATGAATGCTATTGAGCCAAATCTTGCCAATTGTAATTTCGGCAATAATTTGTTTGGCTTATTACTTAGACAAAATTATTTTTGAAATATCTAGTTCAAAATTTCAACTTAAGGAACATTTTAAACCACTTAAAATAGCAGTCAAGGAACGTTCCGCATAAATTACTTTCATGATCTATATAATATTGATCAGTAATCCTCTTATATTCGCTATATTTACTACGTTATAGTAAGTTAATTTTCAAAAGAAAGATAATTTACAACATTCATAAATTACATCTTACATTCTACATTAAGATAAGCTGAAGCACTCTGGGGGTCGCCGATCCCATTAGACACTTCGCACAGGTACTGGCCAGAGTCGTCCGCGGCCACCGGGTTGATGACCAGGGCTCCGTCCCGCCGTATCGTGACCCTCGTCTCCAGCGCGGCCACCTCCGCCACGGGCGCGCCTTCACGGAACCACTTCACTGTCACGTTCCCCGGCAGAGCTTTAGCTTCGCACGAAAACTGCACCTTCTCCCCTTCAAGCTTCGTTTGATTCGTTGGAGGCATCTGAAAACCATCCACTTTTGTAGGATATTTGTCATTAAACTAAACATAGGATTGTTAGAAAAGATCTAGGTATCATAGAGTGAAGGTGGCAGTATGTGGAGACTTATTAGGTCGTTAAATGTACTCTAGGCTTTCGTTAGTTCGTCGTTCTAGGAGTCTAGCAGTAGAATATTAGATGTGTTTCATTATATATCTGGTGCGTACGTACATTGGAGAAGTTCAGATATTCGTGATATTGTCCAATGCACATGCACGTGTTTACATAATCTTTTGAAATAGCTACCATCTGGAGGCACGGCAGTGCCACCGTCAGGTCGAGTTTATATAATTGGTATTTTAGTTATACATTTTTAAACTTCTAAAAAGAAATATAACTGTACATAAAGATCAGTCATGATTTAAAAAAAAACGTTCGTTTCGTAAGTGGTGCTTGTTTGTCTGATACCAAAATTACCAAGAAATAAACGCGTTTACCGTTGGATTCAGAAGGCTCAGGATCGGTTGGAGTGGCGCCGATTAGGGGAGGCCTATGTCCAGCAGTGGACCTCAAAAGGCTGATGGATGGATGGATGGAAACGCGTTTACGTTAAACTTTTTTCATTAATGTAAATCGGCGTAAATGCAATCGTACTTCAAATACATTTACGTCATTGTTAGTTATTGTTAGTTCGTTGTAGCGATATAAGTACATAATATGCAACTTATGACTCCATTAAACTCACTGTGATAACAGCACCACCGGCTATGATGACCCTCGCTGTGTGCGACACCTGGCCTTCGCCGTTCCTAGCTATGCACGTGTAATCGCCGATGTCCTCGTGCCTGATGTTACTGATGCGTAGTTCCGTGCCGTCGTTGAAAATGCCCACTGTGCCAGATGGTTCCACTGGGTTCGCGTCTTTGTACCATAGGATCTCCGGTGTTGGCGTTCCTTCAGCTTGGCAGTTGAGTATGATTGCATCTCCTACAGTTTTAACACGAAATAATTGCTATAAATGTGGATTTACGTTTTCATGTAATATAGTAAAAAAAACATCTAAGCATATTGTACTAATATACTGTACTAAATGTAATAGGTATGTCTCAAAATCACTATGGGTCGTACTGCATGGGAAAATCTCTAAAAGTATGGACAAAATATACGATAAAAATCACGATATCGCTTTTCCCACCATTAGTTAAATTAACATATGACCGCTTGGCCACACTTAAACTAATTAAAACGTAGTACGCAGTCACGCACCCATCAATTAAAACGTCAAATGTTTTTAATACCTTACTAGATTTTCACTTGGGTCACGTTTACCACGATAAACAGTAACGATGCGTAAATACAGGTCATAATCTATATTCAAATTCCATTCAAATCTGATCAGTAGTC
>MOOZ01002029.1:430619-443975 GCA_002930495.1 Cecropterus lyciades
TTGAAACATTCTTCACTGGTGCTCCGCTCCTGTTGGTCTTAGCGTAATGATATATAGCCTATAGCCTTCCTCGATAAATGGGCTATCTAACACCGAAACATTTTTTTAAATCGGACCAGTAGTTCCTGAGATTAGCGCGTTCAAACAAACAAACAAACTCTTCAGCTTTATTATATTAGTATAGATAAGAGGTTATTTATTTTTTTATCAAACATATTTAAACAGCGGCTTTGCCAAAACACTTTCCTGACAATTTTTGGAATGTACGTGTATCTTTGCTTTCTATGTGTCAAACATTACGAATCGATCTTATATATACTTGGAGTATGTCCAATTTTTTTAATGAAGAAAGCGTTAACTTTGTCAAAGAGCAGTATCGATTTGTAGAGAAAACCTGATGTAATCAACTAGTGACAGATTCAAGATATTTGATTGGAGGGGTTTGTGTAGCTGAAGTTAGGATTTCATAGAATTTGATAACGAAAACAATGTCTTGTAATAAGGAGGAGTGCGGGAGTTGGCGATTTTTTTTTATCTTTCCACCCTTGGAGGTTTTAAGTGCTTGCTGGACGGGAGAGGACCTGATCCCGTTTGCTCCTGGATCCGGCAGTGTAATGAACCCAGCTCACCCGGCAAGTTGACTAGCAGTAGCAGGAGCAAGCCGGCGGCGATGTGCGGCGGTTGCTCGGCGCGCCAGCCCATGCCTGCGCTCCCATGTCACGGCCGCGCACGGCGACTCATCGTCGGTGCATCACCTGGGGACAATGGAAAGAAACTATTACTTGCAAGCTGGTATAACAAGGGTTGGACCGGTTTCACCGTAACAGCGTAGTGGCGGGAAGCCGTTAATGCCTTTCGTTGGAAGGGCGTGTTTAACCTAGGGTTAGGTACGTACCACTGTGATAACGATGTCTAGCGTGAAACAGTTTATGTGTTTCGATGGAAGGGTGTTTACCGATTATATATGCTATCTCAATCGTCAGGAGTAGCAACGCACCTATAACTATTCTTTGGTTGTCATCAATTTATTAAAATCGAAAGAAAAAATAATCGACTTGTATAAAAATCGATTCTTTTCACATTCCTTAAAACAAGTGATAATCTTAGACATCAAGAATGGCAATGCATCTGAGATTTACATCAGGTCGAGCCCGTGTAAATGAGGAGTTGGTTAGAGATGTACATCGGTGGCAATAACCACTTATCACCAGGTAGACTGCTCATCAAGTTGACGAATTTGTGTGACAAACATACATATAAACGGTGTGTTTTTATCTTAGTTCTTTGTAATAGGAACTTTTATACATGTAGTTAGAACTTTCTTTCTATTTAAAGATGTGTGCACAATCCTATCGGTGTTCATAGACGGTAGTAACGTTCTTGTACAAATAGCGAAACTAGAGTAAACAAGTGTAAGTTTATATTTAGATTTCTTACGGCTGGTAAACTATCATACGAGATACACGCATTCGAGATACGGAATACAAGTACATACACATCACATCTATTTATTCCTTTAAGTGGTAGCGTCTCTTATTTATAAGGTACATTTTCACCCGGACTGGCACATGGGACTATTACCGACTAAAACTCCGTGGCATACCTCTGTACGTTCGGTGCTGGGTCTCGAGAAATCATTAGCATTTTATTCGCGGCCTGGCAACGTCGGCCGGCGCTGGTATCAACACCAACCAAGTCCCGAGAGGACGGAGCCCTTCACAGTGATGACTTATATGATATGCGTGCAGAATGTACATACGACATCTCGAGCCCTAATGATCGAAGTTGGATTCCCCTGAATTTGCCAGGACTCATGGGACAAGAAAGAGAGGCAAAGCTTATAACGAAAGCCGCCCTCCGGCATCTTACGCCTCCGAGAAGAAAGAGAAGTGTCAACAAATTAATCATTATCACATTACACATACAATACATCAAACTTCAATATTTTTCCAGCATGCAATTAATAGTACAGAAAGATGATAAGGTGGCTGCCTGACAGAAAAGAGAACATAAATAGTGATAATTGTCAGATTCTCTAGTGGAGTACCCGAGTTCAGGAACTTCTTAATGCTATTTTTAACCCCCGATGCAAAAAGGAGGGGTGTTATAAGTTTGACTGCTATGTCTGTCTATCTGACTGTATTTGTGTCTGTCTGTGTACACGAAACTCCTAGAAGGATGAACTGATTTGGATGCGGTTTTTTTTTATTAGACAGCAGGTTTCCGGATGCTGGTTATTAAAAATGTTGTAATAATATCCGTTCAGTTAGTTATTAAATACAAATAATAACAAGTGGGGTATCATTTGAAGTGGCATAACAAATAACTTACACTCAGAAATGTTTTATTAAAATCGGCTTAGCCATTTACTAGATATAGGGGGTTAAATGGAGGACGAAAAATTCAATGTTGTCAAATATACCCAAGTGGGGTATCAAATGAAAGTGGATACCGTCTATGTTACAGTACGGTGCGGGGTACCGCTAAGTTAGAGACTAGATACCTACTTACCTAGCTAAAATAAATTAGGGAGACTGGATAATCGTCACGATCACAGGCGTAACAATTTAAATCTAATAAATAAATAAATAGATAGTCAATCGAATAAAGGATCTGACTAAGTTAAGCGGTACCTTTCAGTCGCGACGTTGTAGTACAATTTTAACGAGCAAATGTTATTTTTTTATAACAAAAATATAGGTGTAACTCGCTCGAATTTGATGGCTCATCTATAAATATTATATTATTTTTGACTTTTTAAATGGTTGTCCGCTTACTTTATAGCGTTGGGGGTTTTTAAAATTTATATTATTTGTTCTAATTGGTAGAAAAAGAAGCTTAACAATTCTTCATCCACTTGATGTTAAATATATACTTACAATTTTTCGTTTAATGTACTCCACCCATTTGTGAGTCACGACCCTGAATTTGGGAAATATTGCCTTAAGTAGTTTATTTACTAATTTTTCAGTAAACGTCTTGTGTGTTTTTCATTAAAATAAGTAATAAAATTCTTCGGTATAAATAGA
The DNA here is from genome assembly GCA_002930495.1 of Cecropterus lyciades. Lineage (NCBI taxonomy): Eukaryota > Metazoa > Arthropoda > Insecta > Lepidoptera > Hesperiidae > Cecropterus > Cecropterus lyciades. The sequence goes on from MOOZ01002029.1 coordinate 433,649, forward strand.
CTGAACCCTAAGGAAATTCATCCAAACTTGGTGAACTTATAATTGACTCTGTTCTTCAATTTCAACACCATTAGATGGTAGCTGAATCTTAACCCTGGTGGCCTGTCCCTCAATGATGACCCACGTGAACCCACGACCACTATAACACAGTTTTTTTTTAGATTGAAGTAGCAAACGATCATGCAGTCCACCTGATGATAAGTGGTTACGGCCACCCGTGGTCATGTAAGCTTTATATAGAACAGGGAATATATCCGAAGTCGATCACAGATGCGTTGCACCCTTGAGGAATAAGATGATCGCCTCATATTTAAGTGGGGCGGCAACCACACCCTTCCCCTGAAACGCAAGGACTGCTTCATCCTAGAAACAGGTGTGGCGGTGGTAGCTCCCCTGTCGAACTACACTGGTTTTACTGTCTGGCAAGAAATCAATACTAAGCTCCATATCGTGTTATAAGAAAGACTAGCGAAGGTAAGCGAGATAACTAAAACTGCGTGTGAGTATGAGTGTTAACAATTATGAGGTATCATTTATAAACTGTACAAGGCTCTTAGTACAGTAGTCCTAAATTTATTTCTGCTAATTAATCATAATCTATAACAGTTAATAATAAGTATGTTACAAAACTACTTAAAATTGTTTTGTATCAACGTATAAAAGTACAATTTTGAGTTAGAGCACTAGCCCCGGATTTACATTATTTCGAACTGGTGCAGAAATTTGTTAGTGGCGCCCCCTGTCTTCATTAAGTCGGTGAAAATAAGGCAATGAAAAAAATCAAAAGCTGAATGGTCGCGCAATGAATTTTGCCGCCCTCCAAAAGTATGATTTTGGCGCCTCCTGATATTACTACTTGGGGCAAGTACCTCACTTTGCACCACTAGGTCTTTCAGGTACTCTTCCCAGATATTCCACGATACTCTTCCCAGGAATCTTAGGTTCTAACCCCACGCAACCGCATCTGATTTTTGACAGTCATGTACGTATTAAAAATTAATTTATTTCTATAACGGGGAACTGAAACATTTTCAAAGTTGTGTGTAATTTACCAATTTGTAATTGTCCAGCATGGTGGATTATGGCCTAAACCTATCTCCCTCAGAGAAGAACCGTGCCCAGCAGTGGAACTGTTATGATTTAATGACGACGAAACTATAGCTGAACGAATTTAAACAAAAAGTACTCGATAAAAAAGGTTCCATATTCCTGTAAACCTGTGACCTACATAGCCTATGACGGTGCTGCACATAAATATAGACTTTTGATTTATACCGAAACAAAATATTACGATGAAAAATTTCATTTCAGTTTACAGAAACATTCATAAATATCACAAATTCATATCTACATTTTACGTTCTCATAATGATTTTGCAATAAATGTCGACTGATACAAATCTCAATCAATCAATCTTCCATTCGGTCTGTAGCATTGCGCGATTTTTTGGAAACCTACAAATTTATATTTCGATATAAGTTTCAAAGCTCCTTTCTGTTACTTATTTCAAACGATTAAATCATTGGTTGACCTAAATACATAAACGGTAAGAAAGTTAACACAGTTGACTACAAAATTAAACTTCTATTGTAGCGGTTTTAAAAGATTACTCATTCAGGGGTAGTCCGCCTGGAACGGAAGTTATATTTGCAGCAAATTATACGAATAAGACAGCAAAAAATACTAATGGAGAGAGAGAATGAATCCTGAATAAATAGTCTTACTTCCATTTTTACACTGATACTTAAAGATGTCTACAAGTATAATATAATGAAAACATAAATATCCCAATTATGCTTAGCGACACGTAGACATGTGTCAAAGTCAAATAAGACTGCCTAACATTGGGGTAGAGGTTAATTAATTATTTATTCATATTATGAAACAGCTCATTGATAATGAACCTAAAATAATGGATGGTCTATAACAAATAATTGGAAGCATACATTACTTTAACCTTTTACGTACAGTATAGTTAATAATGCGGTACGACGAACTACATAGGCACTTGCATATGAATTTATGATACTGGATTACCCATCACGTACTGACAATCCGATAGTGTCTGACCGAATGTAGATTTTTGGCCGTTGTCGAAGTCGAAGCCGAAGGTTCAAAAACCATGAGGAATTCAGTTCTAAATTGGCTCTAACTGATTTTTAAATCTGTTTAACTGTCTGTGAACTGACTTTACGCAGCGGACCTAGGGCGCTCTCCGTGTCCAGTATAATAATGTGCTGAGAGCGATATTGGGGATGCCACGACACTGTAGTGCGTCGGCAATGTTTGCGGACGCCCGCGTGGACAACTTCTACGCGATCGTTCGCAAGCATGCCGCATCCATGATGAATAGGCTCGTGAGCAGCACCAACGCTATCCTTGGTATATTTGCGTACAGGTTGGACGGTCCTCTCTAGAGATGCTGGAATGGTGCACACACCGTTCTTCGTTAGGCAGTAGTACATAGTCATAAGTTTAGATTAGTTTTGGTTTAGTTTAAGGTATTAATTTAAGGACTAACATAGGTTTAAGTAGCAATTGTTTACTAACATCTTATTTTATGGACCATGTCTGAATTAAAGTCATGTTATTATTATTAATATTAAACGACTTTCGTTTTTGTTGATAAATATCTATGTTGATTGGATATAAATAACTTCTAGAGCTAATTTAAATGTCTTTCCTACTTTACTAAAATGATAACAATTCGAATAATGCATATGTCATACACAATAAGCGATGTAAGCCTACACTTTCCGTGATGGAGATAGTCTCCATCGCGGAATCGTGTATTCGTTATAGTTCGTTCAATTTAGGTGCTTGCTTTTGCTTCGGTTAGAGCTTCGGCCTATTCTGGCCGAAGTTTTTCTCGAAGGTGGTTTTTTTGGCTGAAGGTGGTCGAAGTCGGTCGGACACACAATCCGAGTAACTCGACAAACATTGACGAGTATGTAAACCACGCACGAACATAGACGAATAATCCGTCGATTTGCGCTTAAAATCTACAACCACCGTCAATGAAAGAACATCGTGGCGAAAACATGAAGACGAGTACTCATAGAACACATTTACATACTTCTATTCGCGTTTATTCGTGCGTGCTCGGAGAGTATCTACGTTGCATCATATTCATAAGAAATGACGATACTTAAAGAAAATCCGTAGTGTGTTCCGCGTCGATACTGAACCGAAATATCGACATAAAGTACAAGTGTTTGGTTAGCAGAATATTTAGCGCTAGCAGTATCGTTATGTTGAATAATTACCGCCTTGTTTTCTTTAGCAGGTATTAAGGTGCATGGCCTTTAAATCGAGCTTCGTCCTTGGACTACTTCTTGTTCAATAATTGCACTGCATCACGATATGTGGTGGTACCTCCCTACTTTTACCCTACTCGTTCGTGCACTCAAACAGTAATCAGCTTATCGATTTTGTCGTTACCTGCTTTTATAGCTTATTTTTGAATTGTGACTGCGTTGTTAGTTTCCTACTAGGTGACTTCGCGCGTTGATGAATGATTTGATAAACATGTCGACCCAAATTGAATAAATGCTAGCAATTTTTTTCTCCCTTTTTACTGTGTGGTTCAATCCTTTGTGAGAATAATCAGTTCCTTTAGGGAAATTATCGTTATCATTTTTCATTATTCACTATTTCATAAATATTATTCTCAATTGTTATATCATTAATTAACACTTAACGTAACACGAATTTTTACAAGTTCAATAAAATACATAAACAAACTGATTTGTGACTATTATATAGGTAATCTATTTTTGTTGTATAACATAGAAAAGTGACCGACTGACCCAGAGATCAACGCTCATTCGGAACCGCTGGACCTAAAATACTGAAATTTTGGACCTAGATTGTTTATATAGCGTAAGTGATCACTAAAAAAATATTTTTGGAAATTCCACCCAAAGATTTATAATAAAGTAATAAACATTTCAACATCGTTACGGTTTTGAAAGTATTATTTCATGATATAATTTTCAAATACGAAGTTGGAACAAGCCAATATAATTACAAAATATACCTACTTGTAATTATAAACACTATATTAGAAATGGTTTCCTATTAACATATTTATTTCTAAAAATGCAACCATAAAACTAAGTTCATATGTCAAAAATCGATAAAATTAAAAGTAGGTTGGTATTAAGGAAGGAAAATATACGCGATACAGTTTGCGTGTTGTAAAATCCGCTTGCAAAGATAATTGTATGGATTCTGTACTTATTTCAGCGGCTTGACGAACAATCTGCTCGGCTATTCAATATAAAGCCTTTTACTGCAAAGAAATCCAATAAAAAAGTAAGCCGACTCAAACTCGTGAAACTACAGAGAATTAAAAGAACTCTGATATTATAATGTTTTCGAAACAAAGGTTTTCAAATTATTAAAAGTTCATAATTGACCCAAAATTCCTGAAGTCTTTTCTGTGCATTAATTATTTGTTAATTACCTATATTTATTTCGAAAATTGTGGGACATATGTAGTACAGATTTGAAAGCACAAGCAATGCGTTTGTAAAAGTAGCGAATGAACGTGGATTATCCACAGGATATTAAGTGGCCAATGCAACCCATGGGACATGACACCTATGTAGAATTAGAGTCCTAGCTGAATTTCACCACAAATGCGTTACTACCCCTAGGAAATAAGTTGGAACGTTTCCCATAAGTTTATTTTTACCTCTCCTTTCAAACTCTAATACAAAAGCACTTAACAGTGGTGTTATAAGAGGAACAGGTGTGGTGATGGCAGTGCTTCCAGATACACTGTAATTACAGTAGATCTGCTGTATCGATGAATGACATTTTTATTTGTCATCAAATTGCACAAAACCAAAGGAAGGTAGATGACCTTTTTTTTTGTTTCGTCGACCAAAATTTCCTTCGAAATTACAAAAGTTAAAAAATGTCATCTACTGTATTTTTGTCCAAACTTCTGTTATTTTCAGTCGTACTGTAATTTTATAATCACGATCTGAAAGCACTGGGTGGTACCTTTAAAGTCAAACCCTTTACGGGTTTTCTACATTTACATTACTCATCACGACAAAGTCTATACTTTGCCGCATCTATATGTGGGATAATGCTGCCATATCTCAAAAATAAATGTTTTTATTAGTTACTATTTTCTATTAAAACAAATATCTACATTTCAGTCAGTTTAAAAAAATCTCAAATCGGTTCCAATTCAGTGTAAAATTGATTTATCCTCATACACTTCTCACTCACATTTGTGTGATTTATTTATTTATCGCTGCCGGATATTATGTTCAGCTGGATAAGACAAATCATTTGCGTTTATTTTACAATTAAATCGAAATAGGAAATCCTTTAAACAGTGTTTATCTATTAAATCCGTTTCGGATTATTTACATGATCCATATTTGTTTGAGTTTTTTTTCTGATATGGAAGTAGCAAACAAGCATGCAATTCACCAGATGGTAAGTGGCCACTGCCACCTATGGACATCTGTAATCAACCCCAGATAAGATCAGTAACATTATGTATCAGGTAATCTTACCTGAGGTTGGCGACAGATGCGTTGCTGCCTCTGAGGGCTAAGTTGGAACGCCCTTCAGACCATAACACAGCAGCGCATAACACTGCTGCTATTAGTCAGAAATAGGTGTGGCGTTGGTGCTTCCTGGATCGAACTACAGAGAGTTCTACCACCTTCACCTTCACCATATATACCACCTTAATATATTTAAATAATATTTCGAAATTGATATAAAACTTTAGAACAAATTGAGGCGTTATGGCGTCACAAGCTTCCGAGGTGCATGCAGGTTGTTGCACCCAACTGGATGTCACTGGTACCCGTGCATGTAACTGAGTCCTGGACTGCCGCTGGGGCTTCGAAGAGCACATCAAGCGGTTGGACCTCTGCATACGAAAGGTAGCAGGTGCTATGCATGGCCTGTTGTATAATTTAGAGAGACTTCGGGAAGGAGATCGCTGCCTTTACGGTGGGTCGTAGCCTAAGATGCACCGGTTTGGGCGCATAGACTGTCAACTATCCTACGCTGCAGAGATAAGATAAATAAAGCGTTAATTATCTGATAGACATTACGATTGCATGAGAGTATGGCACGATATCCTTTGAGGCAGCTTTCCACCCCTGAATATTTTCGTAGATATGGATATGAGAGCCTATCCTCGAACTCACCTCATTCGTAAAAGGTGTGAAAGGTTGACACATAAGGAACTCGAAGTGCTAAGATTGCAAGCGCACCAACAAGCTCTGGTTCAGTAGCTCACGCGACTAGAAGACGTAGCTCTCCGCCACGTGCATTGACTTACTGTTGGTGCGACCCTGCTAAAATGGGAAGACTTGAGGGATTAATACAGATAATCACTGGACATGTCTGTTTCGGTGAGTATTTGTGATGAGATCGGGATAAGGCACAACACACACCCTAAGAGTACCCCACATGGGACTTTGAGCGGCGCTTCCTGGTCAGCCAAATCGGGAAAGACGGTTATTCTCTCAGAAATATCAGTGATAGCCACTGATACTGCTGGTGTGAAACAAGGATGTAGATAGATAATCTCCTTCTGTGAAACCGTTATGGGTAAGAAGAACAATACCGATCGAAATGGGGAGAGGGCCGATCGCGTACGGACCCGGGAACGTCGGGGCGAGGGTGCTTCCCCTCCTGGATCCGTCTGCTCAGTAGTGCCCACAAGGGACTATGAAGTCACAAGCGATCAGAGTGGGGGTTCTGATTATTATTGACTTTTGCTTGTTCGAGAGGGCCAAAATGTGTTGTGGTCAAAAATGTTCATTTATCTGCTACTCGCTCCAAGGAGAGTCTGCGCCGAGGATGGCTTAACGACAACACGCAAGGTAAAATAAATATATGATTCATATAACTTTAATATACATAACAACTTTTACATTGTAGGTTTTAAGTAAAATACTGTTAATTATAGTAGTCACAATTAAAAATGATATATATATATAAATAGAGTGAAAATCTACAGGGCTTATTTGTATGAATTAAAAAATTTAAAAGTATAATTTGGACGTTGTCAAAAATGTTTACTGAATGTAAGTGCTTTTCAAAATCAAATAAACGTGATAGATGTTATACATTAAACATGGCAAGTAACAACATTTTTTTATTATAAAAGTAGTTTTTCTTTTTACACGACTGCAAGTTCTCTTCTTTTAAAAACGAGATGTAATCGTTTTTTAAGATATTATCATCTTTTGAAACCCATCCTACGGTTTTTGAGAAATATTCTTGAAACTAGCCTACGGTATCTAGTAAAACAATAACACTTTTGAAGCACACTTAAAGAATTATTTCGGAATTACAATTTGTATCGAGGTCACGTTTTTATATCGCATTCGTTAAAAGTGTTTATTTATTAACTGTTGTAGGGTAAATATTTTTTTATACTTAAACCAACCACAATATTTTGTGCAAGGGTCGTCAGTCGCAGCCATACAAACAAGCAAACATGTTGATAATTTATTGAAAAGATTGTAGTTGAACAATTTTTCGATTGTCGTAGCATATGATCTTTGTACAAAAGGACACCTTTTAGCATTGTAACTTTGCTTAAGAGTTCTCTAAATTTGATCTAACAGGGTTTATTCAGATTATTTGTACACATGTAGTAGATCTTTTGAATGTTTAACCATTCTTTTGATTTGTTGATTTTATGTCTTTCAAAAGACGGGGACTCAAGAAGAAAATGTTATTTTATGTGGCCATTTATAGTAACACGTGCTCTTTGATTTTATATTTGAGGTGAATCTTTATGTTTTTTAATACTGTTTCTTGTAATATTATAAATTAATATAATTATATTATTTTCCAATATTTGTTTTATAGAATCGTTGATCAATATTATTTATATCGAATATCTGCAATTTCAATATATTATGAATTTAGATTATTTTGGTGGTATTACGTAGCTATCCACGAAACGCATAGGGTTTTGGTTAGATTTAGCAGGTCCGGAGTATCTGGTGGTCATTGGCTTGGCTGAGCGGTCAACGGGAGCGCTGCGGCTGTCGACGGGGCGTATTATCGATCGTACCTTGTCGCACGGTAGGAACGCGATGAGGGTCTCGCGGGTCTGCGTGTGCTGGATGCGGGGTGAGTACGGCGCTGTCGTGAGGTGCGGGACTCCGTCATCTGTGGAGGGCGGTCATGGGCTCGCGGCGGCGGCGCGTGTCGCGTGCGAGAGGTCGCGCGGCGGGCCGGGCACTGCCCGCCCGCGGCCGCGTATTGATCGGTGCGCGCGCAGGCCGCCGCCCTCGCACATGAATGGTCCCCGGTGCGGGCTCACGTGCTGCCGGCTACGACGGCTCGATGCCTAACCTCCCCACGGGCGCAGGGCTCCGTTTCGGCATTCCGGACAACCGTTCCCACGGTGGATTTTGTTACATTGCTCTATACGGGAAACCTTTTAGATTGTCACCTTAATGTTTAATCGACTGAATCGAAGAAGAAATATTTACTTCACCGTGTCTGTTGAAATATATTTTTAATATATACAGTTTCAATGCCGTAGCGGTTAACAGGACGTACTTTTGGGTTTGATATTTACACAAATGCTTGTGATTATCGTATCGATTTCTAAATGCCAAAAACATCGACGAAGTCAAATAGTCTAAATAAAAAGTACATATTAATGTAATAGTAAAAGGCTAATCAATGGCACGTACCCAATACAAATGTAGAGAAATCAAACCAAGTTGACACATAAGAGTCGCTGATTAAGAGAATTCCTGTAGTTCAGTAGAGTTCAGTACAAAAGCCGCAGCCCGCAACCGTTCCCGATGCGCTTCGATCACCCTGCGTCTCTACGAGAGCGCTTCACTATGCAACTACAGTGAAATGCTACGCTGGTGTCTCTACAAATAAATGTTTCGGTGTACTTGTTTGTATCTACGACTGCGGTGGAAGTATACTCATACATTTTTTTCAGTGTAGATGCGTGGGTAGAGATCTTTCTTTACATTGAATCATGTTTATACTTTATTGTAGAAATCAATTTAACAGATAAGTCGACATATTGCTTATTTTAAAGGATTAACAATTTATTTTAGGTTAAAATTTTAAGGAATTTCACAGTATTAGCGATGAACATGATAAAGACAATTATTGAAAAATCTTCAAAAATATTTGACATAATAGTTGAATACGACGAAGTACGAAAAGTTTGCGCTAAAATAGTTATACTTGTAAACCAAATTGCAAGTCGACTGATTTAATGGTAATCTTCCAAAAAATCTTACAACAACATCTGTAACGTAACTAGGCAACCAAAGGCCCTGGGGCAAAAAATAAACTAGGGCCCCACGAAACAAAAATCTGGTATATTTATATTCCGAATGTTCGAGAAAAATCCTATAGTCCGGTTAATCTAGACATTCAAACTTACAAAAATTCCCTTTTAGCTGAAAATGGGTAAAATTGTTCAAACATACATAGTTAAAAACAAAATTTCAAAACTCCACGTGGAAAAAATGATGTGGAAAAAAGTTTTAAGGTCAAAGGTCCAAAAATGGTCCAAAAATCGCTGAAACAGAATTTTTCACTGAAAATATAAGTTCTATCGTAAAATTACTTTTAACAAAAATTATAATAGATCATAAAATTATCTATAAAAAAGGTATCAATACTTTTTCCTAAGATCCACTGTTTCTTAGATGTAACGATTAAATAAGTTGTAATGGTCATAATGTGCATAAGTACGCTATGTAACTAAAATATTTTTCTAAACTACACTTTTATTTTTTGGTCTAATTTGACTGGACTACTAGTTCAATGTATAGTTTGTAAGTCAGAGTGCAGGGGCCCCCTGAGCTTGAGGGCCCCGAGGCACTGCCCGGGGCACTGCCGTCTACCCCTCCGTTAGCTACGCCACTGAACAACATTTATAATATTGGCTGACTAGACTAAGACATGCTAGAGGAAAATATTGTTACAAAGAAATTATAATTTGAGGAAACAATCAATGAGGAAATTATCATAATTATTTCGACTGCAATTGATTAAGTGGTAGATTTACAAAGTTATATCATGAGTGACACAGTAAGTACTTTAAGACTTTTATACAAAACACGTAATCCGAGTTTGTTTACAACTTTGTGTAACATTCGATTAAATCGAATAATAAATAAAAGCGCACTTATGGGGCTTAGTTTACAATTGGGTTTTTGAAAAAAAAAAAAATTATTTTTTTTTATGTATTTTAAAACTTTATTATTAATAATATTGATATTTAATGCAAAAAACTTAAAAAAAAAAATTTTCAATTAATTATAAACAATTAAAAATTGAT
>MOOZ01002029.1:521324-534197 GCA_002930495.1 Cecropterus lyciades
TCCACTCATAGCCCCACAGTAGGATTTCCTCCTGTGTCGTAGGTGCCATGGATACACAAAGACGAATACACAAACACCCAGACCCAGAACGGAAATCTAAACTCATCATTCAGATGTCTATTTGGCCGGGGATCGAACCCGGGACCCATTGCGTGTCAGACCGGTATGGTGACCGCTCCACCACGGAGGTCGTCACGTCACGTCGTCGTTGATGAGAAGAAGAGAAACAATATGACGTCAATAATAAGCTTGTTTAAAAAGTGATAATGTAAATGTATTTGCCAATTAGCATCATTATAGTATGAATATATACATACTTCTATAGCCAAAAAAACATTAAATTTTATATGTCCGCTCTTTGATGGCTGATAAAATTAATATTTAAGCATATTTCTTAATACTAAATTTAAACTTTATGTTAAAAACACTCACATGTTTGCCACTTTATGCTGAAACACCGACCAATTACGTATTAAAAAATCAACAGCTTTTTCTCATGTTGTGTTATTTCAGTATTACCTTTTGTGCCAGTATTAAATAATAATATATAATACTATTTCCCAAACCAAACAAACATTTAAATTAGAATCATATCTTTAATTAAAAACGGAATTTATATTGATAGAAATACTTCACTTGCCTATAAAGTTCAGTTAATTTATATTTACATACAATAAATTACAGAATTACACGCAAAGTAGAAAAGCTGGTGAAATATCAAATGCGACTCATAAGACACGTTTAAACTTTTAGAAGACATGTAGTTGCTTAACAAATACTTTTTCAAAGCAATATACTCATAGAGCTATGTAACCAAATGCGTTACGTTAAAACGTACAATTTAGTGACCATCTTTTCACCGCAACTTCTTTAACTTTTTGAAGTGTGAATAAGACTGCGATTGTGAACAGCTTGCTTGGGAAGAAGTTTGTTTGATTTATCCGGATAACATTCAAGAACTGGTTCTTCCACGGATTCCTTTTTAACGCCAAGTAATAGGCACTTTATTAAGAAATGTGATCGACGTAACGCTAATGTATATACGTTGAAGATATAAACACGTTGAAGGCGGTAGAAACATTTGTTGTTTGAATCCGGAAGCGCCACCGTCATATTTATTTTTGCCGTATAACAGGAATGGAGCGCTGCTGTGTTCCTTCTGGTTTAAAGGCAGTGGTCACTTATCAAGTGGCCCGCATGCTCATTTGATACTTCTAAACTATAAAAATGTACTCCATCTCACATGTCATTAACACACATGCTTGCCGAATACTTTTGTTATTATATTCGACCAAACGGCAACGAAGTCTGAATATTCGGTATTCGGCGTATTTCCGAATAAAATAATCGTTGCCAGTCTAAAAAAAAATTACTGTATCACAAGTGAGTGTAAGGTGATACAGAATACATTACAAAGTACTTTATATCTTCGGTCTCCTGTGCGATGCTTTGTAGTGTATAGTTATTACATATTATTATTGATTTTTATTACTTCTGCCGTTTGTTAATTGCACACTCACATACACTTTTTTCTTTTAAATTTACACAATAAATAAATTCCATTGATCAATTGTAAATTAAACTCGTATTTGACACTTCACATATTATATTTTAAAAAACATCCGATGTACAAATTTCCCGAAATTTGCGCTTTATTACAAATATCCGTGTTAATTAAATTCCATCTACCTGAATTGAATAACAGTTAAGGTATTCAAAAGACCGCTTCGGCACTTCAAAACGTAAGTAAGCGGCTTTAAACTTCCCATTATGAAAACGGAGTAGCAAGCTGAAGCTACAGCATAATTAATAGAACTTATAATCGTTAACAGTATTTAGTTAAGGTAGACAGGTTTTCTCTAACAATTTGTTCTGTGAGCTGTGATAGCCGAATGGTTGAAACTCGGCCTCTTAATCGAGGGTCTGAGGTTCGAATCCCACCATAATTTTTTCAAACTTATGCAAGTATTAGAAACTAATTTAAGGCACTATCATCTATACTTTGGCACTGCTTTACGGTGAAGAAAAACATCGTGGGTTTCCTCACGATTTACACACCTGAGAGTTCTTTAAAAAAAGTTGTAGAAGGTGTGTAAAGTCTACCAATTCGTACTTGGCCAGCGCGCTAGGGTTTCAGCCCATCGAGGGCTGAAACTGTTTCAATCTAAGAGAAGATTCAACTTTTCAACCGACTCCCCAAAGGAAATTGGTTATCTATTTGACATGTATCTTTTGTTATTTTTTTATGCGTCGCTAGCTGTATGGGATGCGTTGCAATGTTACCTACAGCATAAAATGAAAAATGAAAAAACGATTAAAAAGTCTTTTGTTTACTCAATTTTGACTTTAATCAGACGACAGCACAATCATTTATATACATTTTTTTAGATCAGGGTCCCTCGAGGGCGGTGCCCAGAGCACACTACAAAATTGTCATCATAATCTGATCAATGGTTTCGGGATGCACATGAAAAAATATATAAAATATTGAATTTTATTTATATATATTCTATCTCTACTAATAAGAAACTATTTGCTGATTTCAAGGCAATTGTTATTTAAATAACAAGGAATGGTGTTATGAATCTTCAAAACAAGGATTTCTTTCAAAATTTCATTTCGCCATTTTTGATAACTTGATAGTGATAGCACTTTATTATAGACGAATGGTTATTTATTGACAAAGCAATAAAAATATCCTACTAATAGTGCCTAGTTTCTGTCCCTCTATTTCCGGGATTAGAATAGGGCTACGGTATTCCCTGCCTGTCGTAAGAAGCGACTAAAAAGAGGGCTTCCGGGGTTGCGGGGGGCAAGAGTGGGAACTCGATCTATCCAGCCAAGTGACCCCGGGAAAGACGACCGTATTTGTGGTGCATACTATCATAAAGACCAGACGGTGCGGTAAGCCCAACAGATCATCTTGGCGTTGCCCGCTGGGGCAAAGCTCTCAGAGGACTCCAGTTGCATTCTGTTGAAGATCCCAGAGTATTCGCAGCCAATCGAAAAATAAACAACCGAGTTTCAATATGTACGTAATAATAGTACTATGTATTCATATGATTTCGTACACCGCCGAATTTGATTTCGGATGTATTGACAGAAATTCCAATCACTGGGCTGACATCAAGTGCACAACAATTATTTATAGTACAATATTGCTGTATTATGTAGGGAGGGATAAAGGCCTCATTTGTTTGCGAAGGTCGCGTCTGAATGCAGAATTAGCAACACAATCAAGTCGATCCCCATGAATTAATCACAATGCATTATTATATAGCGCAGCTGGGAATATACTCGGGCTTACCTGCTAACGCGCGACAATTAGGGATGCACTGATATATCGAAAGTTCGATATAATTGACCGTAGAGTATCGATATATTTACTCGTTGTTGAACCTTTTATGATATCATAATGCCGAAAAAATAATTTTAATGACGATTTTTTATTTTATTTACTTTACTTATTTTTTATTAACTTGGCAAGAAATGTCAAAATTAATAACATTTCAAAGTTCTGAAATACTTACATATTGATATTAATATCACATTGAAATTAATGAAATTAATTAATGTTGTCGATATTTTAGCATTTCGACGTAAATATCGATATTTATATCGATAATTTCAGCTTGCAACTATAGCGACAATCGGGACGCGGCCTCATTCTATACGTAAGTACCTGTAACGCAGGCTGCTATTGTTACGGTACTAACTAATGCCCTTAATAATGAAAACAAAAACTTTGCTCTCGAAAAGCAACGTTACTGTTTACTATTGTACCACTTATTACCAAGGAAATAAGTGATACAATAATAGTACAGTAGTACAATATAATTTTAGTGTATTACTTTATGCACATTTAAATATTTATAATGTATCTCCTTATCCGTCTTACTTCATTTTCCATTTTGTTCTCTGCTTCGTTAACATCAGAAGCAGTTTGATGGATTATTCTCCAGACTTTTTTTACACATTAACATCCTCCCTGAGCAAGTGAGACATAAATTTTGGCTTTGTCAGTAAACCCATCTTTAAAGGGAGATCTCGTTCAAGTACATCTCATGAATAACCTGAAATAAATTGAAATAACCTAAATAAATGTAATTTAATAAAATAAACATAAGGGTAATACCAAACGTCTCTTTGTACTATGGTTAATGTAGTGCTATTTTTTTTAATTATTTTGCAGGACTTTGTGTGGACAATTATGGGACGTCTTGAAAATATACCTGCTGTCCTAAATGCAAGCAATAGAATTATTTTGTACATAATACAAGTAAACTATTTAATAGAGCTAATACGGAACAAAATATTGTTGTAATTTTCAGGGTTCCGTACCCAAAGGGTAAAAACGGTCCTATTGATAAGACACCGCTGTTCTTCTGTCCGTCCGTGATAACCGTGATAGCTAGATGGTTAAAATTTTCACTAAACAAATAACAGAATTAAATAAATATTTAAAGAGGGGCTCCCATACAGCAAACGTGATTTTTTTAGCTCGATATTAATAACGGCAACAGATAGACGCTTGAAATATTCCCAGAATACTTAGTTATATATCCAGATTTAAAATGAAGAAATAAAATAAAGTAAAATAATTTTTAAGCCCCCCCCCCTTATTGAGGGGTCTCATACAACAAACATTTTTTCGCCGTTTTTTACAAATATATTTTATTTACAGACATATGAAACCCTTCGTACATCGCGGGTCCGACTCACACTTGGCCGCATTTTTGTTATTCCCATCCAAAAATTATTAATTCATATGACAGACCAAAGTACGAGTGTTTTAACACAAATAAACTACACCCAATGAATAATAATGACGTCATTATGCATTTCACCCACGATCTCAAATTCTGTCCGCGTATCGGATTTGGTATTACTATTAACCAACTCTCTATCGACTACTTAGTTATTTATATTCGTTTCTAATGAGTGGTCATTTTCTAATAGACATTAAAATAAGACTTTTGAAGGCTGAATCGTTTGTGGTACCAATCCGGACGCACCATCGCCGCAGAATATCGGTTGCTAATTAAAACAAGCGTCAACATTTAATGTAGAAAGTAAATATTAGTATAGTCTTATGTGTCTACGTACTTTCTATCTATACTTTATTAATATTATAAAGCTGAAGAGTTTGTTTGTTTGAACGCTTTAAGCTCAGGAACTGTCATTTCGAATTGAAAAAATATTTTTGTGTTGAATAGTCCATTTATTGAGAAAAGCTATAGGCTATATAACATCACGCCATATTTGCTTGTTTGTTTGTCGAATATAGACTTACTTCATGTCTTCTATATTAATGCCGAGAATACATTTTAATCAACCTAAAAACTGAGAATGTTATTTATATTCCAACGGAGATTAAACAATAACACCCACGCAGAATAAACATTGTATTTATATCTTTCCCTATAAATTCCCTATCAACTATTTACTATTAGTAAAAGTAGTATATTTCTCTAGGGTATTTTTATATATTGTATAACTAGTAAATGTAGAGCGGTCACTATACGGGTCTGACACGCAGTGGGCCCCGGGTTCGATCCCCGGCCAGACAGACGTCTGAATTTTGAGTTTAGATTTCTGTTCTGGGTCTGGGTGTTTGTGTATTCGTCTTTGTGTGTCCTCGACACAGGAGAAAATCCTAGTGACGAACCACGAAGAACTAGCACATTTAATAGAAATTTTGCTTTATTGAACGAAATTTTTAACCGTTGCAAATTAATACAATACTATTCAATATTTACAATACAATTGAAATATAAAAAAAATATCATTAAATTATTACTATAACATTGTGTTGAATAGATTCAATGTTTAATAAAATTGAAAATTATGAACATGACGTCGATGTCATAGGTTTCAAAACTTGTGTCGAATCTTTGTACATATATGTATCAGTAGAATTTATAACATTAATTATTACTTATAAAAATTCTTAATTACCAGAAAACTATGGAATATGAATAAATAACGGTCAAATCAATTAACACAATCAATTTGGTGCTAATATTGAATAATAATTATTATGTTCCAATGGATGTTCCCAGAAGATACAAAAAAGGGTACAAAACGTTCAAACCTATATCATTCATCTTAATCTCATTTAAAATTTATGTTTTCATCTGAATACATCGAACCCGGGACACCAACCAACTGATAGTCATTGTTCCTATTATAAACTTAGATGGCATTTTACCCGAAAAGTAAAATTATAGTCACGCGTGATAAAAGAAAGAACATTTATTGAAAAAGGCGATTTTGTAATCGCTGTAAAAAAGATACATAAAAAAATAACAATGGATTGGTACAGTTCACAGGAATTCGCCGTGGGAAATGTAGAGCAACAAATAGATCTCTCCGAAGTCGTTAGTCGAAAAGAAAGTGATTTATCTTACTTAATCCGTCTTGTGATGTACCTACCAATGCATTTAATAGGCAAAAATCTACTATAATGGTGTAGAAGAAAATTATACAATTTTTATTCGTTTCCCATGATTGTTATTGTCACAACCACGAAATAAGCAGTGACACCGGTGCCGTTGAAGTTCAGCTTCTCAACGGGGGTCCAAGATTCGAATCCGAGAAACACCCCTGAGAATTTTCATAGATATAGGTATTGAATTAGTGATCGGCGAAAGAAAACATCGTGAGGAAATCTGAGTTGTGATTAAAAAATGTTATCAAAGGCTTATGACGTCTACCTATCAGCGCTCGACCAGCGCGGTAGACCCTATTCACTCAGAGAGGAATGGAATAGTATATAATGGGTTGACGACCAACTAAGCAAGAAATAGCAAGAATATTTTAAATTACATAATTACAAAGGCACCCATAAGGTTTCGAGTACTATCCAAGATTACAATTGGATCCAATGGCTTACAATTTAAAGACTGGACACGCATATCTAACTCCTAGTGGTAACCCATCCAATTCCCCACCTCGCTCGACGTTGCTTAACCGTAGCTACGGGTCTTTACCATAAGCGAATTACCAAGTGGTATTTTATAACTATGTATTGTAATTTGTAGCCTAATTGCGACTCGGTTTTTTAACCATTACTCGTTTTTGTTCTGATTTAACTTTATAATTAACACCGTTAACGCAAATGTCGTGCGGTCATTGATCTTAGTTGCTACGGGAACTTTCATTTTCGTTAAATACTTTATTTCTAAGTATCCCCGTTTCTATTTAGCCACCTGATGGTAAGTGGCTACTGCTGCCCATGGACATCTCTTGTCAACCCCAGATAAGATCAGACTCCTACCTGAGGTTGGCCGCAGATGCGTTGCTATTCCTGAGGATCAAGTTGAAACGGCTCGGATAAGTATGTCTCCCTTATCGCAACTTTTAGACCAAACAGCACTTAACACTGCAGATATAGGCGATACACAGGAACACCGTCAAGCCATTATTGTCCCACTGCTGGGCACGCTTCTTCTCTACGATTGAGAGAGTTTTGGGTCATAGTCCACCGTGCTGGCCAAGTGCGAATTGGTAAACTTCACACACCTTTGAGAACTTTTTAAAGAACTCCCAGATGTATAGGTTTCCTCACGATGTTTTCCTTCACCGTATAGCAGTGATAAGCAGTGGTGCGTGCTGGGATTCGAACCTCGGGCCCTCGATTAAGAGGCCGAGTTTCAATAATTCGGCCATCACTGCTCACTGCTCACACCGCTCACACAGGAACAAGCTCCATGCCCATCTCATGGATTTTTGCCCCAGTCGCCTCCTACAGCACCTACGGAAAGGATCGCGGAATTGGTGCTATTCAAGATCGATAGCACGGGATACAAAAATAAGTAATTAACATTAATTATTTAACCTTATTCACCTACACATATAGTCTTAAATTCAAATAAATAAAAAAACGTGAGCATCAAATTTGATAAAATTTAATCACATGTGTGATTAAAATAAAACAGGAGCTTAATTTTATAAATCGTAGTATTGATCATGCATAATAAGGAATGCTTAAAAAGTTCCCACGCTACTGTTTATACAATTTATGTCCATGTCACTACAAACAATACACTTCTAAAGCAGACCCTCGTTTACTTCTGAGTCACGTTATTTTAAATCAATAAAAGGATGTTCACACACCCACCCAAGATTTAGAGGAGGGGCAAACCGGCACTTGCCCTGGGCACCAACGTCAGGAGAAATCAAAATCGTCACATAGCAAAGTCACGTGGACTTGACGAAATTTAGATGTAGGATTGCACACACGAATCCATCAATTCTCGACCGAATATATCGATCGATGGCAGAATAGATTCACTGACGTTTATCAGATGTTACCAATCGATCAATGCCGTCGATTTA
Organism: Cecropterus lyciades; assembly: GCA_002930495.1. Classification (NCBI taxonomy): domain Eukaryota; kingdom Metazoa; phylum Arthropoda; class Insecta; order Lepidoptera; family Hesperiidae; genus Cecropterus; species Cecropterus lyciades. Next base: position 529,665 of record MOOZ01002029.1, read on the forward strand.
AAATAGAATAGATCTATCAACATCTAATATATCTTAAAAGATAGTTCTTGCAGTTCTATGCTAAACTTAATCATCGATCGACGCTTCAAGCATCGATAGATCGTCGATCGTCGTTACCGACCGTTATCCGTCAAATAGCCGCCGACAACCACCGCATTGATCGACGACCGATCGACATCGATGTGTGGACACCTTAAAGTGTCGGTTATTTGATCAATAAGAGAAGTCGCGTCGAAAATGTTGTTTGTTATACGATAACATCACTTGACGCCAATGGACATTTTACTATGAATTGCCGAGTGCATTTTTCAACCATAGATGTTAGCGCTGACTGAGTACATTTGTAAACAAGTTCAGTTTTTTTGCACCATTTGAGTATCCAGTTTGGAAAAGCGACGAACAATTTTGAATGCCATGCCATTTTAATGCTGACAGTAAATGCAACGAGTGACATGGTTAAAAAAATTAATAAAACAAGCTATTCTAAAACGAAATTGGATTTTTTATATCGGTGCTTGGATTTAATAAAAACACAAGTCAAAAACGCCACTTTAACAGGAGAGAAAAAGTTAAACAAGCTCTTCGTTAAACTCTTTTCAACGAATGAAGATAAAATATATTAAAAGGCCAATAAGCACCTTATAATTGCAGCACCAAGTTTTCAATTCTAGGCCTTTTTCGGATAAAACAGTAATAACTTAAAGTATATAAATTTTAAACTGTGCGGTTATACATGCAAATCAACGATATCTCTAAGTAACGAACAAATGCAATATATTACACAACCAAAGACATAGTGACCTGTAAAATTATAACAATAAAGAATAATTATAATTAACAGACTTTCCAAAGAGGTTATCTTCCGTCGCTTATATTTTTTACAAGACTATAGTACTCGTAATTAACACAGATTAGGTAACAATGTATGACCTCAACGACACGAGAATTCTTTAGTGTAATGGAGGCTGTAGTGTAGTCGAACAGTTGTGCATATAATTACATTGTGTAACATCCTGTATTTTGGCTCTATTGATTTGTACAGCGCGTTGCGGAAATGTATCGTTAATTATATTGTTATAAAGATTCGTTTGGCACAATCTGCTCTGCTATGGATGTCGGATGCGATCCCTATTTTTCTTAATTTAAGTGATAATCAAGTGTTAAAGAACAGAGTACGGATAGTAAGTGATCACTTCCTCCCATGCATACCTGTCACTATAAAAAACACTGCTTACCTAAGGTCAAACATGCGTTGCCATCCCTGAACAGTAGGAGGGTAAATCTAAGTAACGAATCCAGATATCTACTGTCTGTCTGTGTGATGTCTTCGTGCATGTAAAAACACTCACAACTATGACATGAAAGATTACGATGGTTACAAATCGTAAAAATATTATACAACAGGTTAATTAAATTATTAGAATGTTGTGTGTGTAAATGGACACAGTTAATTTATAAAAAAAACGACTTTACATGAACAAATTGCCTCGTAAACTTTATTGTTCTCTATCGTTATTATATTGAATAAATATTAAGAAGATCCCTTTTAAAGAGACGGTTATCAGATATTTCCACAACAATATAAATATATTATTGTTTGTTACATTAATTAAAAATGAAGGATAAACCGAATTATAAGCTTATAATTACTAAAGTAACAATATTATTAATGTCTTAAATTTTATTTTTGATGAACTTATTTCTATAACTAACTTATTTGCATGTAAATATCAGCAACATACGAACTATTACTTAATATTAAACGAGGTAGAGCGTACGGTAGAGCACAAGTTTTGGATCGATTATGTACGAAGGCTTGCGTGAAGTTGTTGAGGCTTTGATGTATTATAAATATCATAACTTTAGCAATTCCAAAAGTACTTTACTATAATATAGTCGATATTTAGCGAAATGTAAGTAAGTTTTAATTGTTACATATTGCAATTTAATCTAATAAATCAAATACGAATTTATATTTGTATAAAATATTAGTTATTTCTTATTACTCCTAACGTAAAGTGTATTTCCATGCTCGTAAGTAATGCTAATTGAACACGAATGTTTAACTGTACACATTCTTCGTATATTAATACATGTGTTTTTAGACTAGAAAACTACCTTGAATACAAGTCAAAAATAAAATAGAATAACTTACCTTATTTTACGTGAAGAAAACGGTCAATCCCAATTCATAAATGGGTCCCGAAGTCCGCAGTAGTTAAAATTGCCGCATTCCACTGTAACCGGGCTCGAGGTAGACGCAGCTTCCCTATCTGGACCGGTTGTTTACCACCGCGCTTGAGTCCAAACTTAACATTTATGTCAGAATCATCACTTAAACATTTAATGAATCACTGAAGTCGAACGAATGTTGATTGGAAGCATGGCCGCGCGGTGTATTTTGTAAAGATCGCTTGCGGTCAATGCGTCAAGTGGAACTCAACGAAATACAGGTAGTAATAGCTCGGAGACGCGCACGGCACTGCCGCGACGGCGACGCCAGCGCCCTCCCGCGCCCGCCCGCGCAAGCGCGACACCTCTCGTCTGCCGCTCGGAAAAGCCAGACACTAAAGCCTCATTTACACACATGGATCGGTGAAAAATGTACTCCGTAGCTCAAGAATTCCCGAAACCGTACAAGCTAAAGCTCATATGTATGCAGAATATTTTCGAAACACAACCGTCAAAAGCCAACAAAATAACACCATACGCATTCAAAGATGTTACACCTGATATCTATTTTTATACTTGTAAAAATAGATGGGTAGTACAGTAATAGAGCTTTAGGTAACATAAGGATCGGAGCCTATGTGAATATTTGACCTACTTCGAGATCCACACAAATATTTTAGACTGGGAGTGGCACCTCGCTGGCACGAAATGCCACACATCCAAGCGCTTCAACTTAAACCAACACTGCACATTGCCCTATTATAATTAACATAACGCGCGACTGTAATGAACAAAGATGATTAATTCGTAACATTAAGTGTTTAATTTAACTAAAACAATAAAAGGGAATAAAGTTGTTTATTTAGATACCACTTCATGTCACTTTTGAATTAAATATGAAAGTATTTTTGTTTCTTACATCGGAGGATATAATTTCTTAAGCTCACTCGATAAGGGCAATGAGGTTGAAAATCTGTATAGGGTGAAAAATTTCTCCTCAAACATATCTCTAAGCTTAATTCAAACAAACCGATAGGAGGGACGAAAAATTAAAAAATCGTATTACATTTTCGGATTCGTTTTTAAATGCTGGGAGCATTGAAAATGAAATCAGTTCACCTGTTTATATGATTCTCGTTAAGCCAATTTAATTTTAAGAATATTATTGTTCGCCCCGTGAAATTTGACATTACTACATATACAGAAAAACACGAAAAAAATAATAATACGTAATCTGTATTTATATTTTATTACCAACAACTACAGCTACCAAACAAAAAAAGTGACAAACAAATGAAAAAGTTATTGAGGTGTCTAATTTACGTATTTTTAAAAGGATTCGTATCATCCCATATAAAGAAAACGTAAGCATTCAAAACCTACTAACCCATATCGGCCTGCGATTAGTCTCCAAGTTCCCATGTATTCAACCTTCGCTTTATTTGATTGAGACACGACCTATACATGCAATACTCAACGATAACACAATAGTCTCATGTAGTGACTCGACATAATCACGAGACAAACAAGGAAATGGGTATAAGAAAATCGGTGACTATTTTCTATTGCGTAATACCGCATTTCGTAATAAATGTTTTATGAAATAGGAATAAACGAATATGCGGAGCATGATGTGCCTGATGGTAACTGGTCATTGTCGATCATGGACGGCGGTAAACAACTTCAAATACAGTTGTAGTTCTAATTGTCGTCGATCATGGTCTGTCATGGACCGGCTCTACATAGACGCTCAAGACATGTCCTAGACTACCCTAATGATAAGATCACTTCAAATATCACGTTTCGGCAAGGGTAACCCCCTGCCTTCCACACACACTCAACAACAACATATACTACACACACTACTCCTCCCCTTCCAGCCCAGTCCTCTTGTGTCAGCTTCAGCTTTAGGCTCGCCATTAAAACCCGGTGAAGCTGTAAAGGCCAGTAGGGCCAGCAGCAAATACACAATTGCTAAAAGAACACTCCGTATGAGTCTACCTTACTACCTCCCTCCAAACTAACACACAACATCGCTTAAAAGTGTTATGCAGATATATACGACCACCTCCGCTGCACATGTCTGCCTTATATTAACAGTGTGGTTGAAAAGTTTAGTATGGAAAAAATACTTATCCAAGATATTCCAATGAAATCCTCAGGGGTTTGATATATATGTCCATGGGCGGCAGAAGTCAACTCCCATTATTATTTTTTATTTTTTATTTTTATAGTATGGAAGTAGCAAACGAGCATGCAGCCCACCTGATGGTATATGGCTACTGCCGCCCATGGACATCTGTAATCAATCCTAGGTAAGATCAAAGTCTCACCTAAGGTTAGCCACAGATGCGTTGCTAC
>MOOZ01002029.1:535072-555028 GCA_002930495.1 Cecropterus lyciades
GTGTGTTTACTTTGGTATCGTGAAAGTATCATCAAAATAAAGATTTTTTCCAACAAAATATAACTTTAATTGTTATTTTGTATAGATATACAAAACATTAGGTATTTTCTAAAACAATAAAATTCAAAAATGTAACCGTAATAACTATTTCGCTCAGCATAAACGTTATTAATGAGTATCACAAATTTCGATGTAATATCTTGACAGCTGTAGTTGGAGGGTATAAAGGCTAATATAAATTGAAGATAGCCGTTTTTGGCACTCGTCCTGGCACAGTTGGACCGATTCACGAGTTAAATTTGTCAGCCCGCTTGTCAGATAATGCCCGATTCGGATTACAATTTACGCCTTTAAAATAAATATCGGTTATTTGTAGAAATATTGCACAATTTTTAGTGCCTTTACGTTCACTTATTATTTTTTTATATAATAGATGAAGCAAAGGTTGCCACTTGGCGTATATCAGAATCGTTGCCGCCTCTGAACATTTATAATCAACCCTAGATAAGATGAGTCCCTCCTAACCAGTCAGGAAAGTGTTGCTATCCCTGATGATTAAATTGGAATGTCTCATATAAGTATCCTTTACCACGTCTACACAACTTTAAATAGTTGCTTTAAATAAGTGTGAATGTGTGATGCCTTCTGAAGAATTTAAGTCTCCGAAGTCGTCCTACAAAGTTTTACGACTGTAAAAATGTAGCATACATTAATACAATAAACGATTATTTTTAAAATAACTATGGGAGAACTTAAAGTACAGAAATTTAGCTCGTCGTATAATATATGTATTCCCATAAAATAATTGCAACGACTTATTCAAACATCAACGGGACGGTCTATCATAAGCTGTTTATGATAGGTTGTCACTATACACATACAAAATACTTCATTTGTAAACATACAATTAATAGATGACCACATCATTTAAATTTATACGAGATGCCAAAAATAGATTTACGAAAATTATTAAAATTACCTTTATAGTCTTACACTTTAATACATGTTTGTAATTTAAATTTACTTTTTTTACTTATACATTAATGACAGAAATTATTAATGTAAGGATTACATTAATGATTTCTGTGACTCTACATCTCATGACATCCCAGTACTAGGAATAATATTTATATTTACTCCCAGTGAACCGCAAATACAGTACTGTTGTCATATTTTCTATGATCTTATATAATATAATACGAATAAAGTGTTAACAACCTTAGTAGTCTGTTTTAACGTATAATATAAGTTGCAGACAGTTGTTGGTACTTGGCAAAGCAAGCTGCTACAGCTGCTTCGAGACTTTTTATTGCATTAAGGAGTGAACGAGTGCATCCGCTTGATAGCATTCCAGCTCTGTTTTCTACCCACAATCAACCAAAGCAAATAGAAATAGTAAATACTACTTGGAGCTTAGTTATAATCGAAGATAGGTTCTTTAGTATTATGTCCTCCTGGTACTCTTGAAAGGGAATGTACAAGTGATTTTTATTGACATTTTTATTCTCGGTACTGTAAGATACTAACTTTACACCAAATCAGTCTTATTTAGTTTTAATTCAATTGCATAAAACTTTGACGTCACATCACGTAATGTCATCCAAAGCCCGCGAAAAATGGGTGCATTCAAACATGTCCAATTCAATTAATATATATACTCAATTAATATATATATTATAGTATACTTAGGTACTCTGTATAATTAAATTATAAACAGCTGAAACACTACCAAAAATATTATTATATTTTAATATGTTAAAACAATGTCAATGTAAATTAACCTAATAAAAAACATATAAAAATTCTCTATTAACAAATTTTATATATCTACAGTATCTACACAAATAGATAAATAAGTATAATTTATTTTTTGATCTATGCTTTTCAAATGGTTGTCACAATCTAAGCTCATAATAACTGTGTCCGCAATATACGTACATATATTTATATAGGACAGACAAAAAATTAAATCTGATTTAAAAAATATTCTTTCTGCTCTTGGTTAAAAAGATGAACATATTTTACTGGATTATCTTGCAAAGTACTTTATGTAAAGTCGGATACAACAGACAGAGAGAAATAAACAAGAAAACTAGCATTGAATGATTTAATTCCCAATGCTTTTAAGCGATCTACCACTTCTGTGCCTACATAGATACTTAATATCAACAAATGTATGAAGGTAATGTATATTAACGAGATGCTATTAACGAGACGACAACCATTATAATTCGCAATCTTTTGGTATATGATAAGTTTCGTAAATCGTAAATGGCCAACACTTGATAAGGGTATCTACCTTGATGAAGGGCTGGTGAAATCCTCCTGGTGAAATCCTCCACAAAGCGCTGAGGACGGCCACCTTTTAGTGCGGTAAATATCCCAAATAACCCGGCGTCGCTCCCACGGCCCCAACTCCCAGTACCTTTTGAATGTTTCCCCTTGGAGAACAAAAAAGGGGTGGTGCAAAATAACCTTTCTGCACCCTTTGCTCGGCACTTTCTAGGAAAACCATTTTTTAAGTCTTCACAATCAGGGACAGAGAAAATTATCGTGATATGAAAATCTTCTGTTTTTTTTTCACCGCATTGGGTTTTAGTGCACAGATCGTAGCTGCATTATTTAATTACATCTAATTTTAAGTGTAGGAACAGGACCGTAAAAAGAAGACATGCGTTCAAAGTCCTTTACTTGAATGAATAAAAAAGAGCTTCCCCTTTTCCCATAATAAACCACATCCTTGTCCATGGGTTGTCAATTACAAACATGAAAAATTAATCATTATAAAATATGTTGTCTAAATACAAAAGTCATACTAAAATTTAGGAATAAAGTAAACACTAATAAAATAGACATTTAAATAATTGCTAAATAACACAAAATAATAAATCATAGAGTGACGGTCTAAGAGAACCGTCACAGGGTTCTTACCACCTGACGTCCACAGCGACTGGCCCTCTTACTCTACCCTAATTACTGTACAAAAGGTGTATTTAATTAAATAATGGTAAGATTGTAAAATTTTACACATACCTAACTAAGTACATGACCATTGATCTGTCGGTCATTAATACATGTTTATGATTTATAATTATGTAAAGCGTAAAGCAATTGTAGTTATAAATATTTATAAAGGGCCTCCCACATCTCAAGACTAGTTTGAATATCAGGAAGCATCTCTGAATTTTTGAAGTAGGTACCTTATGTGCGTAGGTTTTTGAAATAAGTTATACTTTATCCTTTACATTCAGAAAGGAGCGTCATCAATAGTGGGAGTACTTCAAACGCTTTGTTGTAGCAGACTAGATCAAAACATTTATATTAAAAGTATTTTGAATATGGTAGAACTCTGTAATTCGACTCTCGACTCCGGAAGCACCACCGCCACCTATTTCTGCCTAATAATGGCATTGCTGCGTTCCAACTTAATCCTCAGAGGTAGTAACGCATCTGAGGCTAACCTCAGGTAAGACTGGATATTATCTGGGATTGATGACAGATGGCCATGGGCGGCAGTGGCCACTTACCATTAGATGGACTGTATGCTCGTTTGCTACTCCCATATTAAAAAAAAAAAAGAAATAAATAACGTTTTCGATTATTTTAAAAAATCTGTATCCCAATTGATGTATGAATGATTCCTTTTTAATTTACGTTGTGATGTTGTTATTTTATTATTTATCATGTTTATAAATACCGACAGTGACAAGTCGTTGTCCTTAGTTATTAGATTAATACAAGTTATAGGTTTTGTACAATTAGGATTACACGGAAGAGAATTCATAATCCGTAATTAACCATTCCGATCTGATAGTTAACGTACACAAATCCATAATTATTACATGAGCCAACGGATTAGTGTATATAGCAACATAGCGCAGTTGTACATAATCTGTATCCACAAATCTGTGGGGTCCAGCAGTCGAAGATAAGAGATGTTGCAAAAAGAGACAGGCTAATCTTAAAAGGGCTACACTATTTTTTATAAAAATCATGTAAAAATAGAAGGCTTTATAGAAGGTTACGCAATTATTGCACCAAGAAACTGCAGGATGAGAAACTCATACAAAGGTGCAATGAAATGTTAGTTTTGGCTATTTATCAATAGAGATACCGCGCTAAAATCTACATTTTAGCGTTTTTAAACGCACATTGCGATAATTGAATAATAGAAACAATTACACGCGTTGAAACACTTCTGTAATCACTTCATAAGCTCTGTGAGTGCACATAATTTGCCACGTTCGTGATATGTAATACCGAAACGGAATTCATGCAAATGGTGTCTTTGTCACGGTAAGCTGAGCTTTCTCAGGGAAGCGTCACCGGAGGGAGACATGCTACCGCGGTTTTTATGCCAATGTTACAAACTAATACAAACTGCAATGGAGTTATACACTAAAATTATTAGAGATGCGCCGAATAGTGGTTACGCCGAATAACCGATTACTATTCGGTTCAACCTTTTTAAATGCTTTATTTTATTTGCTTTATTCAGCACATGCTTCATAGGATTTCTTTGACTTACAATATAACACAAATCTTACATAAGAAGTTTTGTCTTTTAGTTTTATATCGTGTAGTGTAGCTAACAAAAAAGAAATAAGTACTCGAATCGAATATATTCGGCACCAAAACCGAATAATTCGGCTGAATACAAATAGTGAAAAACATGCCGAATACGCCGAATACCGAAAACCAAAGGAATATTCGGTACATCTCTAAAAATTAATATACTATATTGCTGAAAATCTAATCGAGTGCTTAGAGTTTTGATCATCCATTTATTTTTTATATAACTAAGGAAAAATGCTTGTTCTTGTTCATCTGTAACTTGAAATCGTACGTTACTACTTTCAAACTGATTTTAATCGCTGTAGATCCACTACACGATCCAAAAGGACATTTTTCCTGTCGCACGCATCGGCGTAAGGCTGCATGAGCGCGTCCTACACGTACAGATAAATTAACCCGCTGCAGACTTTTCGAGACATGTGTGAGACTACATTTGAAACAATAGGTTGCAAATGGCACGCGTGCGTGCGGAGCGCGCATGTGACGTAAACAGGTGCAACATGAAAACCGCAGGAACTCAAACGCGGTTATCTTCTTATAATAGAAGCTTCAAATAGAAATTCAGTATACAAATAAATTGCATTTTATGTATTATTTACAACATGTCACGTTGTTACAATTACGTGTCACGTTGTTTGTCCGGGGTAAACTCTTGAACTACTAAACCAATTCCAATCATATTTACACACCGTGTGCTATTTGATCTATCAAGGGTACCTTATATCTTATATATATTACGTGTCACGATGTTTGTCCTTTATGGACTCCTAAACTACTGAACCGATTTCAATCAAATTTGTACATCGTGTGCAGTTTGATCCAACTTGAAAGATACGATTTTTTGCTCGATATTAATAACGGCAACAGGTGGACGCCTGAAATATTAAAATAATATTTAGTTACATATTCATAATGAAAATAAATAATGAATTCAAAATAAAATAAATATTTATCGGGGGATCCATACAACAAACGTAATTGTTTTGCCGGTATTTTTTTGTATAGATTTTTGCTTATAAATATTTTTTTAAATCTTTTCTTGATGGTACGGAACAAGAGGAGGAGATTGATTAATATTTACTTGAAAGATAACAAACATAAGTAGTTACACCAAGATTTTACATAATAGAGTATACATGATTCGTCAAATTCGCACGCAATTCGATACTTTCGGCAGTTGGGTAATAAACCCTAACATTTAGTACTAAGAAATACGCCAAAAATTAATAATGCTCAACGAAGTGGGCACGGTTCTGCTAGTACAAATATATGAAAGAACTACCATGTACTTCACTTCAAGTTACATCCATAGTGACAGTTATTGTAAATCCACCACAAAATTGTATGTACTACACTACACTTAAAATTACTCCTAGAGAAAATTTAGGAGCTGGTTCTGCAGGAGGCCTCGATGGGCTGACTCCCCAACATTTTAAAGACCTTATATGTGGAGCTGCAAGTGAAGCTGGATTAGCTCAACTTATAAACCTAATATTATCGGGCAATATTAACGAGGAAATCACAAATACGTTGTATGGAGGTAATTTATGCGCTTTAAAAAAAAAGATGGCGGAATTCGGACCATAGCTGTGGGTAATACCATTAGGCGTATAGCTTCTTATGTGTGTTGCAGGCACATTCTCCCTAAACTTCAGGATTATTTCCAACCAATTCAATTAGGATTCGGCTCAAAGGGAAGATGTGAAGCTGCAGTACACAGTTTTAGAAGTTATATGCTTAATGATAATTGGAGCGTGGTAATAAAGGTAGATGTAAAAAATGCATTCAATTCTGTCAATCGTGACATATTTTTGGCTGAAGCTTACAAAATTGTTCCCAAAATTTATCTTTTTCTATATCAAGATTACGGTTTTTCATCAGATTTCCAAGACAATGTAATTAATCAACAGTAGGCTGTCAACAGGGGGGTCCACTTGGACCTGCAATTTTTAGTTTAGCTATACAACCTATCATTTCGGAACTAAATTCTAAATTAAATTTATGGTATTTAGACGACGGCACTCTTGGAAATGAAGAAGCAACAGTTCTGGAAGATTTGCAATTTCTTATACAAAATTTAGGTTTAGATTGAAACTTTTCAAATTGTGAGCTTTATATACCTAATTAATTTAGTGATTTAGAAAAAATGTATGATTGATAAATTTCAAAAGTTGACACCAAATATCCAGCACCTGAATAAAGAGTCTCTTCGCCTTCTGGGTTCACTTGTTTTAGAAGAGTCTATACCAAATTTTACGGTAAGATAAGTTTTAAATTGCTCTTTATTTGAAATATCCTGGTGCCAAGCTTCTTTGTCAATCCGGTATGGGGGCATTGGCATTAGGAAAATTTCTTCTATTGCTTTGCCAGCTTTTTTGTCTTCAGCACACTGTACAAAATCATTATTTTTAAAACTAACATTTTCCTCTTTACGTGTTTCGGCAATTTCTTAATGTGCAGAAGCTAAGGAAACTTGGGGAGGGATTCAGCTTCTCAGCAGCAAATATTTTTAAGCATTTGTCAAAGAGTCAACGAATAGTCAGAATGCTGGTACATACATACTTCAGTCAACGAATTAGCCTTGCTATTCAACGAGGTAGTGTTGCCAGCATTTTGGGAACTCATCCTAGGACAGCAATTTGGATGCAGATTTTTATATTTAATTTGGCAATTTATTTCTTTTTACAATTAAGTTATATTTTATACATTTAATTGTTAAAATAATTAGTTATTTTTTTGTTACTTTCAAATTAATAAATTATTATTTAGTGACATCTATCAATGTCAAAATAGTGGCCAGATATTTGTGACAGTGCGAATAGTAAATAATATTCTGATATTTCCAAAATAAATTATAAATAAATAATATCAAATATGTCTAACTTACCATAAAATTAAGCAAAATATCTACATAATTATTTTAAAATACCAAGAAAGTCAGTAACAAGTATTGATTATATTAATTGTATTGAATATTTGATACTATTATATCAAAATGTCGAAGGAAAAAGTTGTATTTCATCCCATTATAAGTTCTATACAGCGAATCGCCCTTTACGAGACGAAAGCAGTAAGTTGATTTAAAGCTCTCGACAAAATATTGTTCATTATTTAAAATTATCATAAGGATAAGAAAAATTTGAGCACTGTAAAATATATGTACGTTTTCCTATTTAGTGTAATTAAGGGGCGGGACTCTTTATTTAGTTGCTACGAAAGGCTTGTAAATAATTCTTTATATGATTAAAATATAATGAACTAAATCATTGCTGATTTGTGATTCATATTGAACACCAATCAAACTTTTATAAACTAGTCGACTCAGATGATTTCCTGCCACAAAGTTTTTTTTTGATGTCGATAACAGAGCCGCCTATTGGATCCAAAAGTATTTAATCTTTCTTAGTGAAACCAACTATCAAATTATAGGAATTGGTTGGCCAGTGTAGGACCTTAGAATATTAAGATGAATTTATAGTGTCACCTGATTTAAATATAACCATTTATAATTTATGTATCACTATATGATATGAGATACAACATATTTTTTCAATGTTTGAGGTACCACCTCCACACCTATTTACACAAGGGTAAAGCAATCCTTGCTGGTATCTACTGAAAGAGTAGATTCCGGATGAGTTACATATAAGGTGATCATCTTAGTCATCAGAAGCAGCAGTAGATCTGAATTTAGCCTTACATACTACAGGGGTGTTATGTAAGGCTAAATTCAATTGAGTAAGGAGATGGTTACAGATAGACAATAGTTATTGTTACTTTAATCTTATATATATATTTTGTTGTCCTTAATGCATTGTTCGTGCCTATACTTAACACTGGTGTTTTTTTTCTTATAAGGTTTTTCTTGTTGGTGCAAATATTATATTATAAATAAAATAAAATCAGAAAAATCACACTTATAAATATGTTATTTTATTTCTCTCTTTTTCAGAGATTTTATCTCATTGGATCAAACAACACACAGACAAGATTTCGTGTGCTCAAAATAGACAGAACCGACTCCAGAGATCTGATACTGGTAGATGATAAGGTGGAATACAACAAACAGGAAATACATCAGCTCCTAAATATGATTGGATTCGGGAACAGAACAGGCCGTTCTGCTGGCTTCAACAAACTCGTCTCTGCCTTTGGGATTGTTGGTAATTTGTTACTATAAGTAAAATCACCATTAGGAGCATTACATTAAATGTTTCATTTTAACTTGAAATCTCATAAAAGGAATAATTTTTGTTTTTGCTTCATACAAGGCCATCACTTTTAATTTCAGTTCTGTTTAGCTTGGTAGCAAAAATAATAAAATACTTTAATTAACCCAAAATAGAGAGATGATGCAATTTAAAAGCACAAGCAGTCTTTTCTTCTGATTTTGATTTTGAAAATAGACCTAATATACAGTTTCCAAAGAAAAGAGGTTATCTATTTATTGCATATATATGTTTTGTCATATTATGATTATGATTTTATGATATCTATATCCTTTCTATTCTAGGTTTCATAAGATTTCTTGAGGGCTACTATATAATCTTAGTAACAAAGAGAAGGAAAATTGCTGTTATAGGACCACATTCCATTTACAAAATTGAGGATACTTCCATGATATATATTCCAAACGAGAGCAACAAACCTCCACACCCAGATGAACAGAGATATGTAAAAATGTTCATGGCAATTGACTTATCAACAAACTTTTACTATAGTTACAGTTATGATGTAACACATACATTGCAAATGAACATGGCACCTCCTAGAAAACTGGCTCCAGCACTCTTTCCCAAGCCAGACACCGCTGCTGTGTATCACGCAAATTTAAATTCAAAAATGACCAAAGACGCCGAACAAGAATGCATTTGTAAAAATGTTGATAATGATGATGAGGACATATTTGAAACATGGAAAAAACAACTACAACAGAGACATGAAAAAATGGGGTATAACACTGTTATGATATAATTTGCTTTAGATATTAAACATTGTTGCAAGGCTGTTCATATAAAGACTAGTGCGATAATATATTTAAAAGTAGTAGAAACATTTATGTTTTGATTCTGGTAGCCGTACGATCATACCTATTATTGCCTAAAAACAACTGCTGCTGTGATCTGCTCTGGTCTATTAAGGGTGTGTTAAGACAGAAATTCTTAAACAAGGCATTCCAACTTAGAACACAGGGGGTAGCAACACTATGCAGGGGTAGTTATCCCGTTAAAAATACTTAAAGAATTCCTACTTAGACCTAAGGGGATAACAGGGATAGCTAAGCCTATCTGAGGTTGATTACAGATGTTCATGGGTGGCAGTGACCACTTACCATCCTGTGAATTAAGGATTATTGTCTACATCAATATTTAAAGCAATATTTAATAGTCCATTAAACAATTTACTTTATTTTTAGGCAAATAAGCCCCAAGCTTGAGTTTGGAGTGCGAACAGTACCAGAATGGAGATTTGTTTGGAACAGCCATTTACTATCGGTAGTACATTCTCAGCTCCATCCCGATTGGATCTTGTATATAATACATGGTTTTATTGAACAAAGTAATTTGAACATATTTGGTCGCCCTATATACTTGACCTTGATAGCCAGAAGAAGTAACAGATATGCAGGTACTAGATTCTTGAAAAGAGGCGCAAATATACATGGCGATGTTGCAAATGAAGTGGAGACTGAACAGATTGTTCATGACTCAATGCTGTCATCATTTACAGCTGGCAGGTAATACAATCAATTTATAAAAAAAATATACTAAATAAATATACCAAAATATTATATATGTTTATAATTCGATTGTTCTTAAAAAACTTCCATTTAAAGTATCATTAAACATGCGTGAAGTTTGTAGTAGAAATAAAGGCTATTTTTATTTTATTACACATGAAGTCAGGCTTAAAGCTTCACAATGGAGCTATTATATACTTAATATGAAATGTTAATGTAAGTATTATATTGATTGTACAATACCAACTATTCTGCCTTTAAATGAAAAACTGTTACATTTCAGATTCAGTTCCTTTGTTCAAATGAGAGGTTCCATACCCAGTTTCTGGTCACAAGACGTGTCAAAGATGGTGCCCAAACCAGCCATTTCTATCGACCTTGCTGACCCTTTTGCAGAAATACCAGCGAAGCATTTTAACAATTTAATGAAGAGATATGGCTCCCCAATCATGATACTCAATTTAGTCAAGAAGAGAGAGAAGAAAAAGCATGAATCCTTACTGACAAATGTGATAAGCAATGCTGTGAAGTATCTCAATCAGTTCCTACCCCCAGAACACGGTATACAATATTTTCATCTGGATATGGCGAGGATTAATAAAGGCGCCGATGCCAAAGTACTCGACAAGTAAGTGTTTCCTTTTCTTATGTAAAGGAAACTAGCGTGCCGCCAAGCGTGCCGATGTCATCATTTCTGATCTCTGCCAATAGAGCTAGGCGAATGTTCGATAGAGTCGAGTTTGATTTCAGTGAAGTATTACAGTAGAATTTGCGCCTCATACTGTTCATACCCACGCTACGCCACAGGGTTAAGTCAAAGAAGTTGTAAAGTCAAGTAAAAATAAAAAATGGGGCCAAGTGTGAGTCGGACTCGCAGGCAAAGTGTTCCGTAGCATTATCATTGAATAAAGTTGAACAGTTTTCCAACTACCAACATAAGTTTGTTTTTCATAGTGTTTCTATCAATTACAAAGTTATGTTATTCGGTTTTTGAATAAGTGCTATATCTCAAAAACTGTCAACCAAATCTTGTTCGAACCAATTTTCGTTGAAAGTTTTCCTTGACATCTACAACATATTTTTTATCCAGATTTTTCACTCTCTTAGTTTGAAAGTTAGAAGGGCGGGGGGGATATGTTACCGCTTTGAAAGGGCTTATCTCTCAAACAATAGATTTTGAGAAAAAATGGTTTTAGAAACCTCAATGTCATTTTTTTTTAGTTTCCGTTCCATGTATTGGGAGCCCTACCTAAATTTAATATATTTTTATATTGGTACATAATTCTGAAAACGTTTTACAGAATACACTTACCTACCAAGTTTCAACTCTGTAGTCTTAATAGTTTCTGAATTAAGTGCCTGTGACATATTTACAGACGGACAGACATGACGAATCTATAGGGGTTCCGATTTTAGCCATTTGACTACGGAACCCTAAAAGTCACGTTTTATTAACATTTGGACATGCATGATTCATGTATCACTTGTTCATTGCAGATTGTCAGCAATAGCCCGCACAGTGGTTCGAAGGCTGGGTATATTCCTATCATCTAAGTGTTACGGCGAGGAGATGGGTGTACCTGGACATCAGGGCGGGCGGCTGCAGACAGGCGTAGTGCGAGTCAACTGCGTGGACTGCCTCGATCGGACTAACACTGCGCAGTTCGCCATCGGGAAATGTGTTCTTGCTCATCAGGCTAGTTGTTATGCACTATAATAGATTCTAATAGTCCACTACTGGCAGGGCCTGATTTAGGGGTCTGGAGGCCTTGGGGTAATAAAGATAAACTTCCCCCCAATATTTTCCTAATAAAATATAACTGAGTAGATTCTTTTACGCCCACCCATATAGAAATTTTAGTTGGCGAAAAATAAAAGATCACCTAATCTTGCTGTTAATTATTAATTTCACGACAAAAAAAAAAGATCTTCAAGTCCGGATTTTCTTTTCCAAAGTTTCTAGTGCGGGGGCCCCTCTTTTTTGGAGACCCCGGGGCAGTTGCCTCGGATGCCCTCCTCTAAAGCCAGCCCTGACACTGGTTATGATTATCCTGAGATACTCACTTAGTCACCGTATCTGTCCATATCTAGGACGCCAATTGAAATGCCGATGGAAATGCTTATAATTTTTTTAAGTTTATATTTAAATACTCACCAAATTTCTTTTTGCTTCCCAGAATTCATATTTATGTTTTGACCAAATATATTAGGTTACATTAAGATATCGTTTTGTTTTGGCAGGTATTTCTATTTTTTGGTAAAAAAATAGACATACCTCTGGTAATTTTTTATCAAAAAAAAATTAGAAGCTTCATAAAGACATGCATTTCTTCATCAACTTTTATTAAGCGGTTTACTAGAAATCTGATTACCTAAACAATATTTTTGCCTATTTTTGGAAATTCAATTTGTTACAGCTATACGCATTAGGTCTGATTGGTCAACCTGTGATAGAATTTGATTCGGACTGCGCCAGACTCCTAGAAGGCTTGTACGAAGACCATGGCGACACACTCGCATTGCAGTACGGCGGCTCCCAGCTGGTTCACAGGTATTGTATTACTCACATTAGACATCACAGAGTGTAATCTTTTAAAAGTACTAATTAAATGTTCATAAAGGTGCATTTTATGATGAAGATAGCCGCTAAGAAAGGATTTTTTGATATTTAATTCCTATCGGGTTTCAATGTTTGTATGTCTGCGCATACAAAGTCGCAGGCAAGAGCTACTTAAGCATTAGAGTAACCAAATTCTGGAAAAAGTTGACTTCTGTAGGCGACGTCTGGTGAGTACGGCGGATGACAGAGAACGTCCAACCCCAGTTCTCGTAGCTTCCAGAGCGTCTGCTGTGCAATATATGAGGTCACTGGTTGTCGTGCAGGAGCAGTGGAGTTCGTGGGGTACCCATTTGACAAGCTTTTTTACCTTGTCAATTTGACGCAAATGGACCAATACTGTTTTCATGCTAACGTCGAAAGCTGCTGCTAATTCAGCCGTAGATTGAGTATCATCAGCTTTCACAATCGGCTTTAATTCGTCATTGTCGACCAGAGTTTTCGGACAACCACGAAAAGCGGGCAAAACAATTATGGGTGGTGCGTTCGTTTGTATTGTTCGCTCCGTAAAAGTCGTTGATGTTGCGTGCCGCTTGTACCGCTTCGTTGCTATGACGGCACTCATACTCCATAATTATTCGAATTTTTACCGTATCCATGATGACGAAAAATGTTCGAATACGAAGAAAACAAAACACTAACTATTAAACAAATGACGATTTCAGAAAAAAGAATTCCATGTTTTTAAATTAAAATTAAATTTAAATTAGAATTATCAGCCAAAAAACAACATGATTTGAAATGGCCAGTACGGCAGAACGGCAGTTTCATAGGCAAAGACCTAATATATTCAGAAGTAATGAAATATAAAACTAATACTACGCCCTGATGTCTGATTTTCCAGAATAAAGACATACCGAAAAACGGCGCCTTGGTCATCACACGGCAACGATATCATGCAAAGTCTCAGTCGATACTATTCTAACACGTTCTCGGATGCAGAGAAACAGAGCACCATGAATCTGTTCCTTGGACTCTTCATACCGGACTCGTCGCGACCCCCAATATGGGACTACCCTACAGATTACTACTTGCACCATCCGGAGGCTATGGTCTACATACCAAATAAAAGGTACGGTCAATACTACCCCCACTATTGAAAAGGCACATCTAACAAAAACTCAAAGCAGAGAAAAAAATATGTTTGAATGAATGAAACGGAAGATCGTTCGCATTCCTTAAGTAATGTAAAATAATTGCAAGTTTAAAATAGGAAATGATAACCTTCAAAACATAGCATTATTTTTCAATTTCTTTATATGAAAAATGTAGTTTTTATTATTTTATATTTTATTAGAAGAATCTGAATAAATTCCCCTTACCTTAATTGAATAAACAACCTTCTAACAGTTATATTAAAAATGCAATTGTAATAGAAGCATAAAAATATTTGCAGATTCGCCTTTTTTTCGTAAATCCGTCAGTATGTATAACTTAAATTTAGAAAAAATGTTAGATTCTCCTTTTTAACTCCTGTATTTCTCCCGTATAACAATTAATATTAGGCAGAATATTATTTGTAATGTTTAATTCAAGGCCTAATATTACGATTTAATTGGGTGCCACAATCCCAACACCCAGACCTAATCCTAACACGCAGAGTAGACCTAATTTCATAAAAATAAACCATTACACAGGTCATTAACGAAGTGGTGGGACGACGATGTGGTCCGCCACTTGCCGTTAGCCAGCAACGAGATGCGGAAGCTGTGCTGCGAGATCATCGGCATGCAGGGCGACGCGCTCGAGATGGTCGACCCTTATCAAGAGCACAACCGGCCCTTCGAGTACACGGTTTTTATGGAATGTTTCGAGTTCAAGGTAATAATAAAAAATATTGATACGATTCTTGGTATAAAAACAGAATTCTTACTAATTTTACTAAAAATCAAAAAACCTAAATCGGTTTTTTGATTTTTCTTCAAAGGTTACTTGATCGGAAGCGGTCATAGTTGTGATTAAAATCTGTTCAGTATATTGATGATCATCAGTTTTTTTTGCATGGAGTATTCATATAGTATTCAAAGAGTATTCATACATATAATAAAAAAAGATAATTTGAAGGATCGAGAATAATAGATTTTTTTTTATAATATTCAACATTTATATCTGTGTTTGAAATCGTATCAAACTAAAACTAGTATGATAAGTATAAGGGATTATTTATTTTATTTTTATTTTCTTTATTAGGGTAAATAACTTACTGCTTAATGGACCTGGACTAAGGTCCATTAGGCATTATTATAGGGTAATTATCTTAATCAAGGGTAAATAACTTAATGCCTAATGGAACTGGACGATAGCGACAATTTGTGGTAGGTACACAAATAGTAAATACAAACTATCTGAATTGATCGTACACTGTAAAATATACAAAATATATAATAAAAATATAAAAGACACAATGTAAATATATATATATGTGTGTGTGTGTGTATGTGTGTGTGTGTGTTTATAGGATTGTCAATATATTATAAATATTATATATAATATAATGAGGCAATAACCACAAGAGTCTCTTACAGATGGTCCATACACTGCGCGACCTGGCGCCGTCGCTGTGCGAGAACGCGAGTCCGTTCGTGGTCCGCGGGCGCGGCCCCGGCCCGGGCCCCGCGAAGGGTCCGGTCTCCAAGAACCCTGTCATTAGCGGTCGCTCCAGCACCATCTCCAACAACTCTAGCGAGTATGGACAATTTTCGCATCGTTAACACATCGTAGTCCCACTGCTGGGCACGGGTCTCCTCACGTTTAGGTCGTAGTCCACCGCGCTAGCCGAGTGCGAATTGGTAGACTTCCCACGCCATTGAGAACTCTTCTTTTTTTTTGAGAACTCTCAGGTGTGCAGGTTCACCGGAATTAATTTCTAATACTCACGTCATTTTAGACAAATTAGTGATGTGTGCCTGGATTACGAACCTCTGGCCCTCGATTGAGAGGCTGAGTATCAACCATTAGGCTATAACTGCTCTAACTTTGGACACTTTTAATATATGTTTATTTATATAATTTTATACACATATACTATAAAAGTGTCTATTTTATTAGCAGCCACATAATGTTATGTGGCTGCTAATTTTTACGCTTAAAGCGTTAATCGTTCTACGCTAGAACCGTTAGTGTTGAGCGTGAGACACAAATGTATGTGTCTGATTTTATAAGACAATGAAGTTCCGTTGCATATTGAAATGAAATTTACTAAATTTCCTCAACGCTGACATTTAGGGGACAAGCGCATTGCTCGTGTCGACCGGTGAGTATATTTGTCTTACCTATTTTATTGTCTTCTAGAAAAACTTGATAAAAGCTGCGACATAAACCTACATAACTCAATGTTCTCGTTATGCTGAAAACTGTTTCGAAACGAAAAATGTTGAAAACGTAATTAATGGAGGCGTATAGCGAGGGCATTATACACAGTAGATTCATGACTCGATCAAGAATGAAGAAAAGTGAAAGACGAGGAAATTCTTAGATTACTGGTACCATCACAACGTGTGTGCCATGTGAGACTTCAACGTCTAATAGGTTTCCCCCGTTAAGATTAACCCTTTTCAGAAGCTTGTACCATGCGCATAAAATACTAAGGGCGCATTGCCAATAGAGAGTTAAAAGGAGTTTTGGTTCAAATTGGTTTTGATGTAAGATTTCTACATTTTTTTTTAACTTCCGACGCAAAAAGAGGGGGGTTATGAGGGGCGAGGGGTGTTAGTTTGACTGCTATGTCGTCTGTCTGTGGAAACGTAGCTCCTAAACGGATGAACCGATTTGGATGCAGGTTTTTTTTGTTACACAGCAGGTTTCCGAGTGCTGGTTCTTAAACATGTTTTATCGAAATCGGTTCAGCCGTTTACTAGTTATGGAGGGTAAAAGTGGTGATGAAAAATCAAATATTTTTAAATATTAAATATATCCAAGTGGGGTATCAAATGAAAGGGAAGTTACGTCTATATTACAATAAGAAGTGTTTTATCAAACTCGATTCAGCCAGTTACTAGCTATGGTAGTTAAAAATGTGGAGGAATAATCGAATATTGTCAAATATAACAATGTGGGGTATCAAATGAAAGGGCATGATGAGTATGCTATAATTAAACATATTTCAAAGCTGATTGAGCTTTTTACTACCCAAGTGTGGTGAAAGTGGGGATAAATAGTCGAACACTGTCAAATATACTCAAGTGGGGGTATCAAATGAAAGGTATTACAAAAAACTGTCCATTCGCTTGAATCGGTCGAATTGATAAAAGCTATGATAGATTATATGTTAAATATTGAATGCATACCAAATATATCATCTCATCATATTCATCACATGAACGCGTATTTGTTGTGATGTATACTTAAAAAAAACACAAATGCAGGCAAATAAAACAATAGCCAACGTAGTTTAAAAATATTAAAATAAAATAAAATTTAAAAAACCCACAACACTATGAAGCAGCTAACATTTAAAAAGTCAAAAATAATATCTATAGATTAGCCATCAAATTCGAACAAGTTAAAATTATATTTTAATTATATTTACTCTTTAAAATTGTACTACAATGTCGCGGCGGGGTACCACTAAGTTTAGAGACTAGATACCTACCAAGCTAAAATAAAAAGTCTGCATAATATTCATGTTCACAGGCTTAGGCAGATATTCAATCGAATAACGGATCTGACTTAGTTAAGCGGTACCCCAGTATTGATTTAATGGGACGAAAATAACTTTGCTATTCATAATCACTTTAGTGTCTTATGTATGTTACAGTTCAAACAGCGACTCTTCATCTGACGACGACCTCACGAGCTCTACGCCGAGTTCCCGGCAGCTGGTATCTCCGTCTTCCATGGTGGCCAAACTGCTTGGCCCTGAAGATGTAGAGGAACCGCTCTTGTTCCCAGCGATCAAGCGACACAACAGCGTGCTTCTTAATGAGCCGAGTAAACGGGATATGTTGATGTAAGTTGACGTAGGTTCTCAAAGTGTAAGTATTGAATGAGGGGTCCAGGTCTATACCGGCGGGACTAGGGAGGAATGAGGAGTGCTCGTAGTCTCGGCACAAAGGGTTGGGTAGAACACCGCGGTATTTTAGCCGGTAGGAGACCCGCATCATCATTTCCACGCCGTTTGAGGAAATAGAATCCATGACGAATTTCCCATTTAAAAAAATACTCAAAATATTAAATTAATCTGTTTTAAGAAGTTTTTGCAATGGACCTATTTTACAAGTCTTAAGTCAACGTGGTTTGCAAGTGCCACGACTTGAGAGGTTGTAGGACTAGCAAGAACTGCTTCACGCTAGGAGTGTATTTCTAACGTGAAGCAGTTAATTCGTTTCGATGGAAGAGTGGATGTCGGCTAAAAACAAATCAGACGACGACCTTAGTCTCGGGAGTGACTATGCACTAATAAATGACTTCAGATAGAACCCGTGTTCTATGTTTATTGAGTTGGTTACAAATGTCCGTGGATGTTAGCAATGACGTAGCGTGGGTTGAAAGGGCCATGGCCCCGGGCGGCATGTTTTGGGAGGCGGCAAAATTATTTACGAATATTTGGAAACCTTTTTTTATTTGGTCGTCAAATTGCAGAAGGCCAGTATGCCAAATTTAACACATGCTACCTGTGTCAGACTATTTAAATTTGGCAACCTTTGTTTTTTTGTCCTTACTTTTATTTTCACCGACTAAAATTTCTAATTCAGTTCGATACGAATTCAGTTTCGGTTCCGGGCGACATGGACCCACGCTACGCCACTGGATGGCAGTGACCGCTTACCATCAGGCGGACAGTAGATTTAAATAAACAATAATGACAATAAATTGTTTTTGTATTTACAGTTACAAACGGTACGTGAACTTTGAACGAAGGTCAAACCCCAAATATAATTTAGAGCTCCCCATAACGATGACAGTGAGCAGTGCGTTCACTATTGACAGCTCTGTCGATGTCATTCCTCCGACAGTCACTAAGGCTGCCAAAGAAATATACCACGATTACCTTCAAAGAGGCGCGGGCATCGTTACTGTGCCTACAGACTCTTTAGCTCTATATAGGGAATATGTTAATTTCAGTCTGTAGAAAGACGATAAATTATTTTTAGGTTAATAAAGCTATTTATGACCTACTGCTGTTTTATTGAAATGAGTGAAGTTAAGACGGTTAAGATATAGAAGATTATAATACTGAATAGTTAAATGCTAAAGATAAACACTAAGTTGTTGTTTTCTTGCAATATCAGAATTGTTATTAAATAATCTTACAAAATAAAATCGTAAAACAAAATTAAACAAAACAATTATTTAATATATTTAAAGTTAATACACACTTTGATTCAGAGTTATTGCCTTGACGTACCAATAACTGCTAAATGCACCAAATAACTTTATATTATACTAGCTGAGCTCCGCGGTTATAAACGTGTTTAAAAATGTAACTTGCTTGCTTGTATATAAAATAGGGAAATATTATTCGTGTCTATTAAACAGTTGTAGATTTGTATTATTATTATTTTTTCTATTAGTAACACCATAACTAAAACAAACAATCTAACCATTGATCTAACAAACATAAGGTATCAAATAATTAAAAATGAAACAAAATTTGTATCAAGCTAGATTATTCACTACATCTCTGTTCGAATTTCAATACTCGCTGATGTGTGAAAGAGATAAAGCGATTGAAGAAACCAATGCATAATATATCAATCGTTTGCAAGTTAACTACCAAATCGAAATTGGAACATTTAGTAAACTATTTTTTCTATTCATATCAAACACAAACATTGGCCATGTAACTGTTTTTAAATAATATACTTGAAACATGTTATTGTTTAATATATCATTTAACGTCAACATAAATAAAATGTTAGACAGGTTAGAACTATAATGGAGTGCAATAATAAATATTGAAAGTGGTAAATATTAGGTTCGGGAAAAAGTTTCTTCACATTTTTTAAGAAAATTCAAAATATTTTTTAATATAGTTTATTTACATTTAACTAAAGTATGTATGTACCATTTTGTTCGATAACCT
>MOOZ01002029.1:555224-571576 GCA_002930495.1 Cecropterus lyciades
TTTTAACTTTCAATGATACCAAAACCAGCCAGATACAAATACTATAGCCAAAGAGATTTTATTACAAGTTCATACATACTATAATGCGAAAAGACTTTTTCACCTATTATGTAAACATTATATTGTTATTGAGATTGCTCCGTAATAACTGAACTGATCGCACTCTGCACAGATAACGTAGTTTTATGAAAATATTCTAATGACATGACACTGACATAACATAATGACATGACATTTAGATTTCGTTTTCGTGCGAGTGGCTTTGTCGGTCGGTGCATTGGTGAGAAATTTAATTGTCGACGGGAGTGAGCAATTTGAGTGCGAGAGGGGTGGATGGCTCTGCACTGCGTAAAAAATAAGCTGTAACAGCAACCATGGCCATGTCGAAGGGCTTTAAAGTCCTAGAGAAGTCATTGCCCCCTAATCCATATAGCGTAATACTTCAACATAGAAATAAAGATACAGCTTTACTGTTTGAATCCCAAGCAGTGGTGTCGCTTTCGTCACAAGAAACCGATACTTTGAGGAAACAATATCACAAGATCGCGGATGCTTACGGCTGTTTAGGTGTCTTACAACTGAATTCTGGCGAAAGTTGTTTGCTGTACCTCGTACTCATCACCGGTTGCTGCTCCGTCGGGAAGGTGGGCGATACTGAAGTCTTCAAAATAACACAGACGCAGTTTTTCCCACTATTCTACCAGTCGCAAGGTGAGGACAAAGTATCTGAGGTAAGAAAACTTCTGAATTCAGGCACCTTTTATTTTTCATGGACCTCGGGCAAATCCAATGAAAATCTTTTCGATATGACTCTCTGCGCCCAGAGGAAGAGCAAGGGTGCTAATCCAGACAACAGATTTTTCTGGAACAGAACATTATTTATTCATTTAATAAGGTTTGGTATTGACTGTGATGACTGGCTTACTAGAGCCATGTGTGGGTCTGTCGAAATTCGCACTATTTATGTCGGTCACCGACAAGCTCGTGCTGCATTAGTGTCTAGACTGAGCTGTGAGCGTGCAGGTACTCGGTTCAATGTAAGAGGCTGCAATGATGATGGCAATGTAGCAAATTTTGTTGAAACTGAACAAGCCATATATATAGATGATTCTGTAGCATCTTATGTGCAAACAAGGGGTTCTGTGCCTTTGTTTTGGGAGCAGCCCGGCATCCAGGTGGGGTCACATAAAGTTAAAATGTCAAGAGGATATGATGCATCCACAAGTGCTTGTGATCGACACTTCTCCCAGTTGAAGAGGAACTACGGGTCCATCATAGTGGTGAATCTCCTGGGATCCAGTCTAATAGGGGGTAGTGAAGGAGAAGCAACACTAAGTAACGCTTTTCAGAGGCACCTAAATGAATCGGCACATTGTGATGTCAACCAGATTATATTTGATTATCATCAGGAAGTAAGAGCCTCCTCTATAGAAACTGCATTATCACGTTTCAAAAAGATTATTGAAAAGTGCTACGATGATATCAGTATTTTTAGTGCCAAAGGTGTGGACATCTACAATGTTCAGAAAGGTGTTATTCGTACAAATTGCTTAGATTGCTTGGACAGAACAAATTCCATTCAAACATTTATTGGTCTGGAAATGTTGTCTATACAGTTGATGTTATTACAATGCATTGACAAAAAACAAAATGTTAATAGATTCGAAGAGGTGTTCAAGCAAATGTGGATTAACAATGGTAATGAAATATCTAAAATCTATGCTGGTACCGGTGCCATACAGGGTGGCTCGAAATTAATCGATGGCGCGAGGTCAGCAGCTCGAACTATTCAGAACAACTTGCTAGACAATTCCAAGCAAGAAGCTATCGATATACTACTATTGGGTTCAACGTTGAATTCGGAACTAGCAGATCGTACAAGAATACTTTTACCTTCCAATATATTGCATACCTCAACACCAGTGCTTAGAGAAATGTGCCGAAGGGCAAGTGAATTTACACAACCTTCAAGTATACGTATTACAATTGGCACCTACAATGTAAATGGTGGTAAACATTTCAGAAGCCTTGTATTCAAAGACGTATCTCTGTCTGATTGGTTGTTAGACTGCCCTAATTCTGCACTAGTGAACACTGTTAATTTGAAAGATCATCCATCAGATATTTTTGCGATTGGATTTGAGGAAATAGTTGATCTGAATGCGAGTAATATAATGGCTGCAAGTTCTGATAATGCTAGAGCTTGGAGTGAAGAATTAGAGAAAGTTCTCGCTAGGGATGCTCCATATACCCTTTTATCAAGTCATCAGTTAGTAGGAGTATGCCTATTCATATTTGTTAGAAAAGATTTGATACCCCACATTAGAGATGTTGCTCTGGATTCTGTTAAAACTGGTCTGGGTGGTGCTACGGGTAACAAAGGTGCTGTGGCAATACGTATGGTGATATATGGAACATCACTATGTTTTGTGTGTGCTCATTTTGCAGCTGGGCAATCGCAGGTAACCGAGCGTAATGCCGACTACACTGAGATAACACGAAAAGTTGCTTTCCCGATGGGGCGTTCACTTTATTCCCATGATTACGTATTTTGGTGTGGCGATTTTAATTATCGCATAGATTTAGATAAAGACGAGACCCGTTTATTAGCTTCTCAGAATAATATACAGCGTCTTTTAGAGCAGGATCAACTCCTGAGACAAAAAGCACAGGGCTTAGTTTTTAAGAATTGTTTTGAAGGAGAAATAACATTCCTTCCAACTTATAAATACGATCTCTTTAGTGATGATTACGACACCAGTGAAAAATGCAGGGCTCCAGCTTGGACCGATCGAATTTTATGGAGAAGTAGAAAACACACCATAGATCCAGAAACAACTTCCGAATTGTCGGTAGGAAAACTTCTTCACTACGGTCGAGCGGAATTAAAACAGAGTGATCATCGACCTGTTATAGCAATTTTAGAAATCGAAGTACTTCAAGTGAGCTACACAAAATGCATGGAAGTGTTTTATGAAGTCGTAAGCGATCTCGGTCCACCCGATGCTAGTATTATTGTACAGCCATTGGACGATATCGACGGTGACGATGCAGTATTTGATGATAATGTAATGGCAGCCGTATTACAGGAATTGGCAACAATTGGCGAAGTAACATTAGTACGTTTTATTGATGAACACACATTGAGCATCACCTTTAGAGACGGACAACATGCACTAGCAGCGTCTCAAAAAGGCCACATGACCATTTGTTCTATTCCACTTGGCATAACGCTAAAATCACCTAATTGGATAGATATAGTAAAAGCGGAAGTGGGTCTCTGTACTAATAATACCGTCCCACTGTTTGGTGAGATTCCCTTGGAACGCCCACTTAGATCTGCTCCGCCTACACCGCGTAGACAACAACCTAGTAGGCCTCCTGCCCCTTCACCGACGCCTCTTGTGCCATCGCGAGCACCTGCCATAAGCCCGGCGCGGCCGCCGCCGCCCAGGCCTGCTCCTCTCCCGCCAGAGAGCACTGCGACAATAGTATCACAACCATCTGTGACGTCACCACCGCCTGACAGCGTTCCGCCGCCTACGTGCGCTCCACCTCCGCCTCCACCGAGCAGCACGCCTCCTCCGTCAGCTGGTCCGCCGCCGCCTGTCCCAGCACGCCAAGGGGCCCCACCTCCTCTTCCAGCTCGACCGAGACCTGTCACTTAACTTCTAATCTCAGCCGAACATGATAAATGTGTCCTTTCAAACATATTTAAAGTAAGTGTAAATGTTAGTCATTTTGGTGCAAATTAAGTAAATGTGCTACCACGTAATTAGAAAAGTGCGTTATATCTACGGCTTTGTAATCGATTGCTATTTATAGATAATAATCATATTTAATATTTGTTTGTATATCGAATCAAGTGTTTACTGTTGTTAGCGATGTTAGATGAAACATATATTACGGTTTAGGATATATTGAACGTGAACATTTTACGTTAAATTCAAAAGTTGTGTTGGAAGATTATAAAGATCTAAAACCTAGAGAATTTATAGAGAAGAATTTATTTTATAGTAATTATTGTTAGACATCTAAACAGTGTTTACATTGGTTGCATCTGTGTGCTGTAGGATGTGTGCTTTGTGAATCGCACTGCGGATTATTTTGTTTGACGACGTGTCGTCATGGTTAATGTAACTGATTTCGTTTATAGCTATATTGTATATATTCTATCAATATGTAAACTCACATCAATACATATCTGTTATATTTTCTACATATTCGTTATCCTTGAAGTTTATTGAATGTAATTATATGCTCTTTATTAATCAATAGGCTCAGACCAAAAAAAATTGGTATTAAAGTCTTTATAATTAATTAAAAGAGATTGTGGGTCACTATGATAAGTAACTCATATTTTCAATAGTCTCGAAATCCAACCATGAAGCTCCTAGAATTTTTGGTCTGAGTCCATATTCTCATCCAGTGTGATATCTACCATTTACATTGATCGCCTAGAAATTAACAACAAAACAAGACAACACAAGAAAACAAGTTGTTATGGGTTGATATACTTTTGCTATAGATTTTATGGTATGCCAACTATATTGTAACTGACCGTTAGCCAACTGATAATTTTCTTAGTAGTACCGGCATGGTGCCTATCGCCATGCCGCTCTACAATCTAGGATTCTAGCCTCGAGTTTGATTAGTGACCAAGAAAGGTAAACTATATCTATTTGGATATTTGTTTTAGGCCTATCTGTCTGAGTTATTTGGCGTCTCATGTTCGTAGAATCAATAAGAAAACTACACATGGTTTTTGTAAAATGTTAGAAAGAATCGAGGAGTATAAATAAACATTGAAAAACATCGTGAATTACATTGTAACATTTTACATATTTGTTCGTAGTAAATATAAACAAAAAAGAGTGTAATTCTGAATAATACTTGCAGTAATTTTATCCTGTTCAACGATATAATCTTATCTTTGTTTCGTTATCTGTACATCGAACATTATAACGCTTACGAATTAACTCTCCATTCCAGATTACGTTTTATTGAACTGAAATAATTTTATCGCTATCGATATCCTTTGGACTTACATATATTTTTTTATATCCTTATTAAAATATTTATAATTTTCTATCATTATTTTTTAGATTAAAATGGTCATACAGTGTTTACTTTATAATTTTTTACTAATCCTATAATTGTACCGTTTAAAGGCATTTGTCGCAAAGTAAGAAAAATTCGATCAAAGGAATTATGAGATTATTATGTGCAGAACTTTGGATCTTCGTAAAAATTATGTTTTTCATAAGACTGTAGTTATAATTAAAAGTGTATTTTTAGGTTTACTATTGAAAATGAATTTTAATATGAGTTCCTTTTACATATTTCTTACTGTTTAAGTTAAGCTGCATATTTTGATAATATTTTATTTAACCTCAACTTATTACTTCCTCATGTCTAAATTTAGAAAACTTAAATTGTTGATACATTGTATAATTTAGTACTGTAGGATTTCATTTTACGACATTTTTACATAATACGTACACACTAATTTACGCAGAACTTCCATTATTAGATAGAACAGTAAATGAAAAATCTTCTACGTATTATTCGCTGTACTAAGCTTCCTTGTCATCTACCAAGCTTAAGGTGACTGTGTTTTTATATGTTATTAGTGATCTTTACATTTGTTACAAGCTATTTTCATTTGAGGCGACTATTCCAGTCCTCAGGAGCAACGTATTAGTGACCGGTTTTAGCTAGAACCACTTTTCTACTTGAAGTTGGTTACAGATTTTTACGACCGGCAGTAATCGTTTACTTTTTGCTACTCTAACGAAATGTATAACATAAAAGTGTATGTTGGATTGGATATTAGTAGAGATTCTTCTTAGTTAAATTTAAGTAATTTATTTAGGTTTGTTTGGAATGGAAGCTTATAAGTATCTGGTGATGAAGTAATCCTTACACAGAATATCCAATCTGGACCGGCTGCTTTTAGTAATTTAATTTAACACTATTTGAGTCATTCAAGGATGATTTAGAAGACAATCGCCGTGTAATTGATTAGGTTGTCAGGTCAAATGCGTAAACTTAATAGTCCCCAATCTGTACATTACCTTATCATATGTATCACTGATAAATTAAGTATATCATTACCTATCAATACGCGTAGATGTCTGTTTTTATAAAATTAAATATTTATGATTAGCATTGCTAAATATTAAGCAGGTGATTGGTAATTGGCCTACTATATTTGCAAAATATGCATGCAGTTGTTAAACGTAAAATCATATTTTGTTATTCGTTAGGAAGACTTTATTTAATATATCTAATTTTAACGTAACAAGTACTAAAAATAGCCTCGTTTAAAATCTAGTTGTTTTGTGATTAAGCAATATTAATAATGCGAATTACGTGAGGCCTATTTCCCATCGTGCAGGTCTACGTCCGTAGATGTGTTCCACGCATGCGTGACTTAAATCTATAGTCTTCGCGATTAGGCTTTGTATGTGTGGCACACATGACAGGAAAAATACAATACGATACGATGTAAGTGGCATGCATGCGGGCGTAAACCCGCGTTAAGACATTGAAACAAAATTCATAGTTAAAGGTTTTCATGAGTATTGTTAGCAAAGTAAGTAA
Organism: Cecropterus lyciades; assembly: GCA_002930495.1. Lineage (NCBI taxonomy): Eukaryota > Metazoa > Arthropoda > Insecta > Lepidoptera > Hesperiidae > Cecropterus > Cecropterus lyciades. The sequence continues at coordinate 561,831 of MOOZ01002029.1, forward strand.
AAATAACAATGAGTTCAAAAATTTATTAAGTATTAAGAACAATATATAATTATGTATTATGGTTATAAGTAAGTATTCACATAAATCTGGTTATAGAATCTCACTTATTGTCAAAATAGTTTCAAATTATTTAATCAGTGTAATCTACAAAAGTGGTTCTACGTTTATTTTTATGGTTTGTTGATAGTGTATATTTTATAAGTGTTTGTTCCTCTGTAAATATAATTTCAAAATATGTAGGCACCTACCTATTTTATTTCTCCAAATCCTAATGTTTAAAATGTACCTGATAGGCATTTGTTTCTCCTTACCATTCTATTTATTTACATGACAGTAATGGTATCTGTTTAAATTTTCGTTAAACGATGAAATATAGATATATTTACAATTATATACTTAAATTGTAGCCTTGTGCTTTATAAATGTTGTATGTAATATTTGCTAAATATGGTGTTATAGTATCAGCCAGTGTGTTATTCCATGGGCAATAGAAATGTTTTATTGGCATTGTTGTGTTTTATTTATTCGCCTTCTATGACTTCAGACTTTTGGTATTTAAAAACTTAGGATTTTGGTACCTACCTTTTTAGTATATTCAGAGATATGAGATGGTACTTAATAGTATGGGTAATGAAAAAATATATTGGGTATTCGTATTATTCGCAGATTGTAAGTGCTTTCATTCGACAGGTATGTTCTTCATGAATTTATCGCACAATTAAATGGATAATTGTGGACAATTACTTAGCAACCGAAGACTTAATTTCTATTTTATTTAGAATTTTACACCATTTTTTATCAACGAAATTTATGGTACCTATCTAGAATTCTAGACCAACTTATCTATCTACTGCTAGTGTTATTGGATATAGTCACTTCAGATGAACTAAACTTAACGTAATGTGGTCGATGATAAAATTAATGAATGATTGTTTTCTATTTAAGGTAATATTTTGTAATTTAAACTTAATTTAAGAAACGTAACTTTTATTTCATTTGCCTTGTTAGTTCGTATGTATGTCAGGGCTAACCCTTGCAACTGAATTTTAAATCTTTTATCACAATCGATTGACCTGAAATTTTGCGTATACGTCAGTTTTGAGTGCCAAAGCATGATTAGCTTAGTAAAGTCATCATTAATCCAATATGGCGGATAATTATTTTTTACAGTCAGGTCCCCATGATATGGTTATCAATTACAAAAAACACTAATTGACGTTATTAAAAGCTTATTTTTAAAGACTGCTCTGTATACATTTTTATACTCGAAATAACTAACAATAGATGGCATTGGCATTGTTATAACAAAATTTTTCCCTTCATATCTTAAAATAATTTTAAAGATAAGTCAATTAGATTTACCATTTATTAAATTAATTAATAATACATAATTTTATTATGCACTAAACATTATTAACTAAGAAAACAAATATACATTTATTATATCTTTATTTTCAATTAATGTATTCTATATTCAGGCATCTAGATTGAATAGGCATAATAAGTTTATTGCTTCTTGGGAACAGCATGGGTATACACAGTGTGAAAGACACCTAACACTCCAAGAACACAGAGAGCCATTGTTAGACGGTATAGAATTCCATCGAAGGGGCCTCCTTTCAGGAACACGGGGAGATCATTGTTTTTCTGTAAAATTTAATGATTTTGGTTAATATAGATTGCTTTGTAACTGAACACTTAATGCTTACTAATGTACAAGTTTGTTTACAAGGTAGAATGAGTATGGTTCGAGCATTATGATAGTAGGTACTCAGGTAGATGAATCAGTTATTGCATTTTGGTCAAAGGGTGTGGTTGCCAGCTTACTTTTATATGAGGTGACTATCATAGTCATCAAGAGTAGCAACACATCTGTGATTGATTTCAGATGGAATTCATGTTTTATAAGTAGCTTAAAGATGTCCATTGGTGTCAGTGACCATTTATCATAACATGGACTGCATGCTTGTTTGCTGCTTGAATCATATAAAGAAAAAGAAGGTCAGAAAGAATTGGTTTCAGGTGGAATACTAATATGTACGTATAATGGAAAAAACTGATATGACCAGTTGTAACATAATTCTCGGAGGTAATAATGTGGCCAACCTCAGATAGTACGGTGATGTATTAGAAATTTTCAATTATAAACTTATTATTATAAATAAAAACAATAGTATTGCACTAAACAAAGTATAAGTGCGATAATTGTTGTTCTTTATAAAGATAAAAATTATGTCCTAACACTGCAGTAAAATAGCTAGCTTTTTGTATATAAAATTGAAGTAGAAGATGAGCATGTACTTTATCTCATTGGAAGTGGTCACTGCCACCCATGGACATTTGTAACCGATTCACAAAGAACATTTCTATCTAAAGTAAAATATGTCACTCCCGAGGACTAAGATGGTCACATTAAATTTAAGTTAGTCGGCAACCATATCTTTGTAATGAAACACATTAACTACTGCATGCTACAATTAGGTGTGACGGTGGACCTCCGCAGTCTAACCATGCTAGTACTCTATCGCCTTTTACATTGACTTCCTTCGGCAGTAAATAAACTAACTTTCCCAGCCTGTATAATACCAAATAGTTTTATTAAACTGTATAATAATATAAAGAATATAAGTAAACCACGCGTACCTGGAAGAGTTCCTGACGTTTACGGATGGTCTCTGGAAGAGGCGCATAGGGAATGTTGGTGCCAGGCATCAGCTTTCCAGAGCTAGCAGGACGGGCCGTGGCAGCGGTCACAGTGGTCATATGAGCTGTGTTGTACTGGATTACTGGTGGCTCCACTCGTTGCAAAGCAATTGGTGCCTAGTAACAAAGTCACGTTTTCATCAAAACGAAAAGATAGATGTGCGATGTAAAAGAATTGGTAATACGTACAACTGGGAACAGTGGGGACTGTAAGTGCGAGGCACTTACGAGCCTGCCGGTAATCTTGCTCATTTGGTGGTACATTTTTGGTCAAATAAACTATCTTTGAAAATACTGAGTGCCTGAAAATCCGACCTGTTACGAAACAAGTACTTATCGAATCGATAGTTAAAATTATTGCCATTTAAAAATAAAGCAGATGTCAAAACGAAACAGAAAAAAAAGTTAATACAAAAAAATTAAATTGACAAATACTTGTTAAGTTATTTATTTAATTTTATTAGTCGTATAATTCTGCATTGATTTTTACCTGTATTAGATTAGTTAAATTAATGTTAAGATTAAGACCAGAAAATGAAACGATTCTGATGGTAATAGGGCGTTGGCGGGAGTATTTGAATTAAATCTTAAGAATTAAAACAATACATTTCACTTCGTGCATTACTTATGATACATGAAAAATCATTCGTTTTATCAATATGCTAGAATGCAGTCATACAAGTTTACACGGTGATCACTGATCATCCGATGGACTGCATGTTCGTTTATACTTTCTTTTTATTAAAATGTATTAAGTAGTGGTAAAGTAAATGTAGGAATCATTGGCGTGCACATTGACGATTTCAGGGAAGGGCTTAAGCCCCTAGCCCTCCCCTAAATTTAAATACTTAAGTCTATCTTTTTCAAGTGACAAAAAATCAAAAATAGGACCACCCAAGCCCCCTGAAATGTATTCCACTCATCATTTTCCTTATCGGAAGACCTTTTTTTGCCAAAAACTTTGAAAGTGTAACTTCAGCAGATCGAGTTAAGTTTACTTATAAGGACTTTTGGTAGATACCACCGCTACACCTATTTTTAACATGTAAGAATTTCTTGTATTTCGGTGGAAGAGCGTAAATGCATGCAGACTTACATAATTTTTGAAGCGACCATCCATCCTCTGAAGTGACAACGCGGTCATGATCGACTTCACGTAGAAGAATGTTCATAGGCGGCAGTAACCACTTACCATCCGGTGGTAATCCAATATCGTTTGTTGGTTCATTCTCATAAAAATATGTGCTAAATGTTTATATTCTAACTATATATATTTAAAATTTAGTATACATTTTATTGTAGTTTTTTTTGTAATAATATAAACGCAATCGATCTATCCGGTAATACTGGAAATTGAAAAAACTATACATTCCTAATTCAAAAAAATTAAGACGCTACAACTGACATCTGAATTTACATTCGACATTTCGATAAAAAATAGTGATAAATTATTTATTTTCAGCTTTACAATGCAAATATTTGTAAAAACACTTACTGGAAAGACGATTACGCTTGAGGTGGAAGCTTCTGATACTATTGAGAATGTAAAGACTAAGATTCAGGATAAGGAGGGGATTCCACCTGACCAGCAACGATTGATTTTTGCTGGTAAACAGCTGGAGGATGGTCGTACCCTCTCTGATTATAACATCCAGAAGGAGTCGACTCTACATTTAGTACTGCGACTTCGTGGCGGTATGATACCTGATCAATTTCCAGTAGATAGTTGAGTGACTTTTCCATTAGGACGTAATTTAGATTATATTAGTATAAGCCATTATAAATTATATTTTAAGCTATATAAATTAAACGCCAGGTTGGCGGATGCCCACCGTACTCATATAAGCTGAATTCAACATTAAATGTACAAAATAGGAGTAATGTCGGTTATCCTCATAGTCGCCTGACGCCATCGTACATCCACGTGATGCCACATACATGTTTTAGGATGAGCGAGATTCAATTACGACGTTCTCTGTAATCCCAGTTGTGATTACACGTGCATACAACTTGGAAGATCTCGACAACACCTTAAGTTTGTTTAATTTATAGATTTTATTGAACACGCTGGTGCTTTCTGAGATTTGGCGCTTAAGGCGGCCGATCCGTTCGCTCTATGGTAGGGCTGGCCTTGGGCGTCCCTACGTCCTATGTATTTTAGAATACTGTATTGACATTGAACATTATTTACAGGTACAATGATTCCTCAATAGACATAATTGAAGAAAATAGCAACAACCACTATTCTATGAATTAAATTACAAGAAATGATTCATTATACATTTGCCATATGATTACCATTACATGATTAAAAATTTCGGTTAAAATAAAATGTTGTTTTAGAAGTTTTCCTTTATTATATTTACGAGATATAGGGTATCTATACTAATATTATAAAGCTGAAGAGTTTGTTTGTTTGAACGCGCTAATCTCAGGAACTACTGGTCCGATTTGAAAAATTCTTTCGGTGTTAGATAGCAAATTTATCGAGGAAGGTTATATATCATCACGCTAAGACCACCAGGAGCGCAGCACCAATGAAGAATGTTTCAAAATCGGGTTTTTTTTTCTAATGAGAGCTTCCGCTGCATGCGCTGCGTAAACGGTTAAAGTTTCGTAAAAAATATGTATGACAATTGATCCCCTTTAAAAGTACTAAAAAAAAGTCAGCGACAGCATAATTATGTCTATCTTTTCAGGTAAACTCACTGTACCCTTTTATATGCTAACCAAATTTCTTCGAAGTTGTTTTTATAAATATAATATTTATTCTTATCCAAATAAATACATAAATTAATTTTCTTTGTAGTAACTAATACGCGGATGAAACCGTGGGGCGCAGCTAGTTTTATATATGTTCAATGTAACAAACGAACACACAGGGCATTTGAATTTCAGTGTTCACTGCCGCCCATGGACATCTGCAACCAACTTCATGTTTCGACGACCCGCGTGGCGGAGCGGTCACTATACCGGGATACTGACAGACATCTAAATGATGAGTTTAGATTTCTGTTTTGGGTCTGGGTGTTTGTGTATTCGTCTTTGTGTGTCCATGGCACCCACGACACAGGAGAAAATTCTACTGTGGGGCTATGAGTGTAGAAAGCGTTTTTGTTTATGTTTATGTAAAACAGGGGTCCTATCTAAAGGCAACAATAGAGCAATTTTTAGCCCATGAAAATTTCAGTAATTACACATAGTCACTACTCTACAGAGATTGACACTACTCTACAGCCCTGACGTCAGAATGGCTGGTCAAGCTTAAATGTTTCAATTATTTTTATTTATGAAATAAGCAATTCTTTTATTGTTATAAGCAAATATAAACAATTTTTAGGCACAATTATCTATAAACAAGTAACAAGGAATTTTCTTGTTATTTAAGACTCCTTAATTCTGTTGTCTTATAAGGCTGATCTAAGGCGTTAATTTTGTAGGGCAGTATATGTGAAATGAAAGACGATAAAAATTGTATAAGTAGGCAATGTTTTATAACAAAACCCTGCATGACTCAAAGTACCTACATTATTACAATATAATGTTATCAATAAAATTATAAAAAAATGGAATGGAAGCACACAATAATCACTTTATTTAACAACTCTTCAATATTGAGCAATATAAGAGGAATAAGTAGAATATAGTAGGATATACAGTTTAAAGCTACATATGGACGGATTTAATATATATAATAATAAACTTATTTAAACCATGCCAAAGTGTACCACTTTGATTTTGGGCGGCTTTTGTGGTACGTTATCTGAAACAAAAATATTTATTTATCACATACAAGAAGATGAATATATTTCAAATAAAGTTAACTGATAATAAATGTTGTAATTTTAATATATACCTACATGTTTTGTAAGTAATGCATTTTTATGTAAATACAAGTAGCAAACGAACATGCAGTTCATTTAACATGAAATGACAACTGACAGCTATGGAAATCTGTAATCTAATCGACCCCAAGTAGGTTTAGGCTTGTCTAATGTCAGCGACAGATGCATTGCTACCTCTGGACTAAGTTGTAACTCTCTCCCTTATCACACCATGAAACCATGACATATCAGCGTTAAACACAAATGTTATTAACTAGAAAGTAGAAACAGGCAGTGGTTCCTTTGAAATCGAACCACAATGGGTTTTGCCTACCACCAAAATAATACTATTATGTAACAAACATTAATGTTGCATCCCCAGATTACATGCGTATTTCATAATATTGTCAAGAACACGTGCGTTGTGCAATTTTTTAAAACAAATCATGCATAATTGTTAAAACGTATAAAATAAATAATTGTAAAGTATATGAAAGAGCCTCTTTATTCTCCATTTTACCAAGCCAGTTTGCCCGTGCAACACGTAGGAAACGGATAACTTTATTTCGACGAGACTTACAAAGAGTGATACAGGCTGGTATAATGAATATACATTTCATTCATAGATAAGACGAGGTCAGATAAATAGGCACAAATACGTGTATGAGATCTATTCAGTATTCACACGATGCTAGTCCTTTTTCCGCATGTCGTCTGTACTCGTGCGGGGCGTCTACATACTTGTCATTCAGCGAGTTATTTGGCAATTTGTTCGCAAGTACCTATGTTGCATGTGTTATTTATATACACGTGAAAAAAATGCATGCTATATGAATGCAAATTAAGTGCACATGTTAACATACATCGGTTGGGCGGCATGCAATTACACTTCCGCAATAGTCATACATTTAAACATTCTATTTAGATTCGACGGGCACAGACTAATAGGCGCAAATATGAATATATAAATAGTTATTCGGGTGTATTCGGTATTAGTCACGATGCTATAATCAGTATGCCCGCACAAAAGGCCCGTGAGTGGGAGAGATACCAAAGTACTCGTTTCACTGCTCCGATGTCTTATGACGCAAATTGCACGGAGAAAAAAATTATATTATAGTTCGTTTCCTGCGGGGCAAATTTACTGTGCGCGGCGTCTGCATATTCGGCAAATTGTTCGCAATTATGTGAATGTTCCATACGTTGCTGCTTTGCATGAATAACCACACATTAAAACTTTATCAATTTTAAGTTGACGTTACAGTTTTATCAACAAAAAAAAAAGGTCTCAAATTGAAACCTTGGTGTTGTAACTGCACCGTGGTTAAAGGTCTTTTAATATATTTTTATTATTCTAATAATTCATTTTATTCCTATTCATTTCAGCACTTTAAATTTTTACGTGGCTCTCCTATAAAAATGCGGTTTTGAGTTGTTATTATTCATGCCAAGCAGCGACACGTTACATGATACACGTATATTATATATACATGCAAAGTGAATGCAAGTGAAGTGCACGTGTTAACACACATCGTTCGTGCGGCATGCGGTCACATCCACGTAGTAAAACATTTAAGCATTTAATTTCGATACGAAGGCGAAGACTAATAGTCGCGAATACGAGTATATAAAAAACCTACTCGGGCTATTCGGTATTCGTTATGATGCTAGTCTGTTTTCCGTCAGTCTGTGTTTACATTTTCAGATGTATTTCGAATGTGAATATTCGGCGAGTTATTAGCAGAATTTTTCGCACGTATCTGAATGTTCCATACATCGCTGCTTTGTATGAATAAACCCACAATAAAAATTTATCAATTTTAAGTTAATGATACAGTTTTATCAAAAAAGGTTTCAAATTGAAAGGCATGCAAAGTGAATGCAAGTGAAGTGCACGTGTTAACACACATCGTTCGTGCGGCATGCGGTCAGACACAGTCTTTTATTGAAACATTTCACTTCGATACGAATGCGAAGACTAATAGTCGCGAATACGAGTATATAAAATATCTATTCGGGCTATTCTGTATTCGCCAAGATGCACAATTTCCATACTCGTCAACGTTCGGCGAGTTATTCGGCGAATTATTCGCAAGTTTTTTTTTTAATTATATTTAAACCTAACGATAAGGCAGATAGGCTGTGTGTATCACCGTCACCTATACCGCCTATATCAACTACCTAAATGTCGGTGTTACATAACATATCTGTGACAAAAGCATGCTAAGTGAGCAAGTGAAGTGCACGTGTTAACACACATCGTTCGTGCGCATGCGGTCACACTTCCACGTAGTCGAGCGTGGTACCGGCGAGGGGGACGCTGGCCGCGGGGAAGCCGGGACACTTCCGCCGGCCCGGCTCCGGCACCGGGCTGCGGCCGTCCGGGGAGGCTGGCTCCTGGAATGGATAAATCGAGATAACTACGTGACACGAAGTCAGGATTTTGTATCGTCGGTTCGATATAGAGGTAACAAATAATAATACGTTTTTACCCGACTGCGTCAGAGGGGATATGTTTGTGTTTCCGAGGGTATGTATGTTTGTTTGTATGTATGTATGTCCATTTCTTTGGCATGCGCTACAGCCCAAGCGGCTTAACGGATTTTGACGTATCATTGGAATGGTACGTATATTGGACGTATCATTGGAGTGGTAATCATAATTTTTAAAAATGGCGACTGGAAATAGAGAAAAAGTACGACTTTTTTACTATTGCCACAATATGGGTATCAAATGAAAGCTAGTAAATAGACCAATCCAAATATATATAATATACTTTTATTCTGCGATTTTGACAAAAAATCTATGATTTTTTTATTATACAGTTTATATGTAAAGCGTTAAATGAAATAAATATCATTATGAACAAAAATTTCCTTTAAAGCAGTCGGGCTTCTTGTTTGAATGCTTTTAATGATGTTACTAGTTTCGCTGATTTATATAAAAAAAATACAAATAATGCACTGACCTTTAAATATATACTTTAATTTAAATGAAAAAAAAACGGGGTGAAAATCATGACCAACGATTACCATTAATTTCCTGCACATTGAGATAAGGACGTCTTTCTTAACACGCGGGTCCATATCCGCGTGCGTGTCATCAGCATGCACGCACTTACCCGATCTCTTCGCGCGCAGCCTACTATCTAAGAACCTATGAAACGAAAGGGTGCGAGTAACACGCATGCGGCCACGGCACAAACCCGCGTGATAGAAA
>MOOZ01002029.1:601139-614540 GCA_002930495.1 Cecropterus lyciades
ACTTTATTCTCAGAGGTAAGTAATACATCTATAGTAAACCTCAGGTAACACTCTTATCATCTGGACTTGATTGCAGATGTCCCAAGGGGCAGTGGCCACTTACCATCAGGTGGACAGCTTGATCGTGTGCTACTTCCATATTATACAAACTAGTAACATTGTTAAAAATATTAAAACAAAAAAAAACCGACTGCCTAAAACGACTTTTTGTTCATGATGATACATTATACATTCATTTTGACGGTTTAAATGAGTTTTCGTCAAAATAGTTAAGTAAAAGTATTATAATGTACATATTTTTAGAATAGTCTATTTACTACCCTTCATTTGATACCCATATTGTCGTGATAACAAAAAGTCGACCCTCCCCCTCTTCCTCCTATTTTCAGACGGCATTTTTTTTAAATTATACAGCCTATGTCATTTTCCGAACTAAGACGATTCTAATGATGTGTCATACGTCACAATCCGTGAAGCCGTTTGGGCTGTAGCGCGTGCCAAAGAAATGGACATACATACAATCAAACAAACATACATACATACGTTCTCAAAACATTGCACTCCTTCTGATGCAGACGAATAAAAAATGGTAGTAATTTATTTTTAAAGTGAATTTATAAATAAATATTCTGTAAAAATTTCAGCAATCTAGCTAGCACAGTTTATGAGATACAACCCGGTGACAGACAGACGGACAGCGGATTCTTCGTAATAGGCTCCCGTTTTTTACCCTATCTTAAATGTGTATGAAGTCCACAAATACGCATCTAGCTAACCCTGACTCTGGGGGGATGGGTTGATGAAGAAAATTTATCCAATATCAATGCATATTAATTAAAACCGACTGTTATGCGATTTAAAAAAAAAATCACCCGAATTTATTTAAGGTATTGGGTAGTTACACTTCACGGTGGCTGATTGGCCATTTTGGGATGTCGTGTATCTCTGTGATTTACACAACAGAATACGAGGTCGATATTTCCAGCTACATTGTACGGGACCGTTCTAAGCAATTACGGACGTTTAAACGATTGTGGTTTGTACCGAAAAATATTTATATAAACCTTGAAAAGTGACGACCCGCGTGGCGGAGCGGTCAGCTTACCGGTCTGACACATCGTGGGTTAAGGATTCGGTCCCCGGACAGACATCTGAACTATGAGCTTAAATTATGTCCTGGGTTTGGGTGTTTGTGTATTCGTCTTTTTTATAGTATGGAAGTGCAAACGTGCATGCAGCCCATGTGATGGTAAGTGGCTACTGCCGCCCATGGACATCTGTAATCAATCCTAGGTAAGATCAAAGTCTTACCAAAGGTTAGCAACAGATGCGTTTCTTCCCCTGAGGACTAAGATGGAATGCCTCGGAAAAGTATGTCTCCCTTACCACACAGACCAAAACACAACAGCGCATAACACTGCTGTTATTAGGCAGAAATAGGTGTGGCGGTGGTGCTTCCGGAATCCAACCACAAAAAGTTCTACCACTTTTCCTTTGTGTGTCCATGGTACCCATTAAACAGGAGAAAATCCTAGTGTGACTTTGAATGTAGGAAGCTTTGTTGTAAAGAGATTGCAATAAACTACTTACTTGTTTTATACGTAGTGCTTACTGACACAAGTCCAATACACGGGGATATTGGACTTGTATGCATTTATAACGCTGCATATCTGCGTTAGCCAAATCTGAAGCTTTCCATGCGTCCTAAAGCAGTCTGATGTGTAGTGAGACGGCAACTAGGGTAATGGAAAAAAATATAGTTCTCAGATAATAAATATAATGCGTGAAAAATAAATTGTAATGTAATCTTTAAGTTAGGTGTTTTATATTGTTTAATAACTGTACCGTAATAATTATATATAATTGTATATTATACATTACCGTAGTAATGATATTATTGTGTAGTCCTCAGTTAAAGTCGGGTAAAAATGGTCCCTTAATTTTATAAGTACGTATAATTTCAGGTATGTAAGAGAAGGATAGGATCATAAGTTATATGTAAAATTTATATAACTTTAACATTCGCATATAAAAACGTATGAAATAAAATTGGTTATCATAATATACAAATAAATTAATGTGTATTTTGTTAATGTTACTCAGAGATATGATATTGTTTGTTCTACCAAATTCATGTCGTTTAAGAAGACTATCCTATTCCAACATGCTAAATACACAAAGGGGTAAGGGGTAAGTTTTTACAAATCAACAAAAGAGATAGATCACACACAATACTTACATTCATACATACAAGATACAAGGGCACTAACAATACTTACTAATGTGAGTTTACTATTTTGTTGGTTCTCGAAGAATTTTGTTGATCCTTCTTGTGATTAAAAAAAAAAAGTTTTTTTTTGCGCGAAATATCACTAGCGTTGGAAGATTTTATGTGTTAGGTAAAAATATTCGCTACCCATCCCCATTCCTTTGACACGGCCGTAAGATATGACAGGCTTATCCCTGTAGTTCCGGGATCAGAATAGAGCTACGGTATCCCCTGTCTGTCGTAAAAGGCGACTAAAAGAGCATGAATAGGAGCTCGAACCATCCAGCCAGGCGACCCCGGGTAGGACGACGGTAGGTATGATCGCTTACTGTCACAAAAATCAGATGGTGCGGTGGGCCCAGCCGCTCACCTTGTGAAGGTTACCCCACATGAACAAAAAAAAGGATATGAGAGGCTAGGGAGTGAAAAGTACCTTTGTATCGTAGTTCATTGAGAGGCCGAATTCAATATTAAACTAATTCGATACCAGGCAATGGCCTTTTCATATTCTTTACGTCCAGTATGCTTTGCTTCCCGTGTCTTACGTCCCGTAGGTACCATCTTCATTATTTACAAGTAGATCTAGCAGGAATATCAGAACTTTACTTCTACTCCTGTTTTTCGTGATATACAAAAACGTAAGCGAAAATACATAGATTCGTAGGAAAGATTTGAGTCGTAGTACTGTATCAACACGGCGCTACGACACTATACTCGTAAACCTGTGGTGAAATCAATACCACCTCCACACAGAAACAATAGCGAGTAAAATAATTTCGTTTCTTTTAAAATTATTCTGACAATTCATTGTAATTCGATTAGTGTAAATAAAACAAGATACGACAGTTTGTAGTTGATGTGAAGTCTTTGCGAGCTAGTACAGTACAGCTTATCCGCATTGATCTAGAGATCTATCATATGTGAGGGGACATACATAGGTGCGTAGGTTTCCAATGTCGTGTGATAACAGAGCATATTGCGTTGGCAGATGTACCGGTGATATTTCGGTCGAAATGTCATGGGCGCTGAACCCTATCCTCTACCCTTATCCCATAATAATTGCTTATTATCTTGCTACTGGTTGGAGATTTAACTGGAATGGACCGGTATTTTCATTTTGTTTAGTACAAATCTATTATTAAAGAATAGGAACCTATTATAATGCATCATAAGACGAAGATATATTTGTTTGTGTCGTACAAACATTTGTGGTAGTATTTCTGGTAATTACAACACTGTTGAAAAAAACAGGAATAGTCGAATTTCGCGTGTCTTTATCATCGCATATTTGAAAAAAAGATAGTTTGGAGAATGTAGAACTGAGAATAAGTAATAATGTAAATTGCTATACTTTTTAGAATTTTTGTCTGTCTATTTTTCTGCGTTTGCATCAAACCAAAACTGGTGAAATCAGTTTAAAGTTTCGTATCTTGAGGTACCATTTAAACTTTATTTATAATGTTAGTTTTAATCATTTGATCATTTAAAATATCGAAATTTACGTTTAAGAAATATAACTTCTTAAGCGCGAATTTCGCTGTTTTGAATTTTGTATACAAGACTCAGCCTCAGCATTAGGTATGTTTTAATAGGAAATTAATCATAACAAATTTTCATGTGCTTAAGTTGGGGTTACGACGTTTTGTTTCATAATAAAATGTCTCGCAAACTATTTGAAGAGTTTTCGTGACTAAAGTGACTAGACGTCGTGAAAGCCTATATAAAACTATTGGCAATCGACTCGGTTGTGGGCTCGGAGCTTTATGCGATAGTGTGAAGGCGTTCTTATCGAAGATTTATGGAATACATCCTCATCAATCTAATTCTGTCGTAGTTAGCGTACGAAAATAAATAAAAAACAAATCTTCTAATTTTCAGACTTTGATTTTATTATTTCCTGGTAACGATCGACAAAATTGGCTGTTATTTTTATGTTTTCAATTACTATCTCTCTACCTTCAATGCCATCATTAAGCTTTCTGAAGATTCAATTATGTACAAAAATATTTTTCCTTACCTTGTTTCTACCTTGTTTCAAATTGTCTCTTTTCAAACATAATCAACAAATTGTGTTTATCATTTTTACTTCCGTTACATAATGGAATAAATAGCAACCGAAGCTTCGGCTTCGGCCTTAACCACATATATTATATTTGTTTTTAAATATATTTTTAATATTTTATATATAACGAATTAATTCTAAAATAGCATTGCCAACAATCAGGCGTGCGCCTATACATGTTTCATATCAATTAAGTAGGTAAATTTGACACGTGCTATACAAAAACTATCATATAAACGGCATCAAATAGTCCTACAGAATGTCCTTCGGAGTAGTAAATACGCATATCAATAACTATTTTATTCCTTTGTTTATCATGAATGATGTCATTTGTCTTGATGCAGGTCTGTACCTTAATTTTAAATTTAAATAACTGTCTTGGTGAACCTTTTTCCAAAGCATCGTACAGCGAAGAATATATGTATGTACGTAGTAATGCTATGAAAACAAGAAAACTCTCACACCTACGAAATTTTCAATGTTTTTTTGATAAAAGGACTACATTTATGTTTGTTCTGTGTACTTGCATGATATCGAATGAGCTTAGTTAGAAGTTTTGTAGTATAGTATTTCTTTAAATAGTGTTATAAGAACAGACAAGTGTCTTCCAAGGCTAGACATGATAAATCGTTTGACATCGACATACATACAAAAAAAACCGACTGAGTGTGAGTTGCAGTCACACACGACGAGTTACGTATCATTATCTACAAAAAACGGCTATAAAATTAGGTTTGTTGTATGAGAGCCCCACTTAAATATTTATCTATCTTATTATGTTTTAATATTTGTTGGTATCATCTGTGAAAATTTCAAATATCTAGCTATCACGGTTCATGAGATTTCTTACAGACAGACGTACAGACGGACAGACGAACAGACGGACAAACGAACAGCTGGAGTTTTAGTAATAAACTAAATAAACGGAACCCGTTTACCGTACCGTACTCTTTGGATACGGAACCCTAAAATATGTCTGTGGCGACCTTATATCATAAAAACTCTACATTTATTAAAAAAAAACGATTACGTTTACAAATTTAGTAATTTTAGTTTGTTTTTAAATCAAGAAAATAGATTATTTCAGATATCAGAGTGTCAGAATGCGTTAGTATAATTTATTGTAAGTAGGTAAATATTTTTACTCTTTTGTATTGTAAAAGTCATTGTATAGTAAAGTATGCAGTATTGTCTTCATACAAACGGACTGAAATGGCGTGCTGCGAAATCTTGGTCTGTCTTAGCACGGTCATACTAATTATAGTTATATAACTGTGCTACTACCGTGGTCTATGTACACAATCGCATGGGTACCATGCTCACGTTCTGATAACAAATTCAAGGACTGCTGAGACGTAATACTGTTTACATTACTATGGTATAGATCGCTATGTCATCAGACAATGGTCACTTCGTTGCCTTTCTCCCTGTATATTCGTACACAAAATAGTTTAGAGGACTGACAATGAGTAATAATAAAAAATTCTATTATTTTCAGATTTTTTGATGATTGATCTGATTAAATCTCTTTATTTATTTTCTATAGACCTACGGAGGCTTACAAATTGTAAGTTACAATATTTTTTCTTACTGTATGTTTGTCTGTGCATTCAAAATCGAATCGAACCATAACTGCTGAATTTATTCGAAAGGACTGAAAATATGTCTAACCCATATCTTGAGGTAACATTTCGTCGCTTAAGTTCTATCACCGCGTAAGTCATTTTTGCTATTTTTTTGGAGAGGCAAAACCTATTAATTTTACATAGACGCAACTAAATTTCCATTTTATACTTTTAATTTTCCATAATTTAAAGACATTTTTGTGTCGTATGTCGTTGTGTATGTTTGTTTGGACAAAACGTCGCGTATTTCGATTCCAACGACGATGATTTTCAAAATGACATTACCGACAAAAAATGACTTACGCGGAGCTAGAACTTAAACGACGATTTGGTATTTTGTTCATTAAAATATCTAACTAACCTATTAAAAGTTTTTATAATTAGAGTTATGTAAAATGAAACCCCACAGTTAGTCACTAATAAGTCCCATCTATGCGTACCTGTTGAGATTAAGAAAATAAACATGTAAGTACTTTACCTTTTTTTTTCGAAGGCGAAAGCTTCAAAGGTACTCGCCGTCGGGTTATGTAGGATTTTTACTGGACTAAAACCCCCCTTGTGGCCGTCCTCGGCGCTGCGAAGAGGACTCCAGGATCTCTAAAGGAACGAAACCGGGGTCCTCTGAGCTTGTTGCTCCATCGGTCTTCACCCAGGTGAGCGGCTGGACCCACCGCACTGTTTGTACAATAGTGCGACCACACATGCATCAATATTATGCATTCACTTTTAAACCATATTAATCAATAATTTATTACAATTTAATCTGACCAATATTTATAAACTTCTGAGTTGTATGACAAACTGTGTTATGTATCAATTATTGAAGTCACGCTTAAAGTTAATTACAGGTTGATATTTTTCAGTAGCACTTTGTGGCTAATAATTAACTTTACTATCTATTGTTCGATTCAAAACAAAAGGGAAACACAAACACGAGGTTATATTAATTATTTTTTTATTACCACTACAATCCATGGGTACATACATATAAACGTACGTGGTGTGTTCAGAAAAAGGGAATTTTTAAATTGAGTGAGTTCGATTGTCATTTTTCTTTATTATGTTGGTAAACATGCTTCTGAAGTATCATAAACTTTCAGGTGTATTCATTGTTTTCTTTGTCTGTGGCTGCCGCTGAGGTGGGACGAGATTTTATGGCCTCGGCAATATTCGTTTGTTAAAGGAAATGGATTAAACAATTTGTATCTAATTTTGCGTAAAAAATGAAATAAAATGCAACAATATGAAAATTTAACCAGGCCTACGGTACGAGATTGTTCAAAACGGGTTATAAACGGTTCCGGCTTCCGCTTAGGGGTTCTAGACCCCTAAACGGAAATTTGGTATTTGGCGGTCTGGTTTGATAAAATGGACATGGACGACATTAATTTTGTCGTTTTTAGAAATTCAACCCAATAAATAAAGCTGTGGTTGGACATCGGCTGTTCTTAAAATGCAGAGGTTGTGCAGTTGATCTGCTGTCGTTTATCTAGATTCTGATCTGTTTGCTCTTAGTCGCGTAAGGCCTTTGGTTGGTATTTGGATAGAAGAACTTGATTGCTCAAAAGTTGACAAGGAGAATCCTATGTAATGGGATGCATTGGGTGAAATGGTTTGATTACGAAATAAATCATAGAACGACCTGTTATCACATATGTATGATGCGCTTAAAATTCATTTTCCTTCCTATGAAATAAATCATCGTTAAAGACTAAGAAATATACAAAAATGGGTTATAAAACAGAAAAAAACACGCTTTTGTAGCTAGCTGAATTAAACAGCGGTTAAATTTAATCGGTAACCGTTGAAGGTACATAAAAAGACAAGGTGCTTCCGGATAGAAAATTAAATGTTATCGTCGTATATGCCATCAAAAGTTTGCTATTTTGTAGCGTTCCCTTTTTATTTAAAATGGAAATATGAAAGCCTGAAACCAAAGGGGAATTTGGCTATCCCCATCGAAATCAAAAGTAGCCTATACACTGACTAGTTAACTAAGCTACATCACTGCAAAATTTCATGTAAATCGTGCCAGTGGTTCTTGCGTAATTGAATAACACACGGACACACTCATCTCATTTTAATATATTAGTATAGATAGTTTATCGATTTTTAGTTCAGTTACAAAAACGTGTATTTTAGTTTTTTAGAGTGTTATTTTTTTAACTTATTTTTGAAGTTAATAATTACACTTCAGTACATACTTCTGATTAATTCGCGTAATTCTCGGAACGAGACGCAAACGGGTCACACCTGTAACGAATGATATTGCCGCCAAGCCATAGACAATTAGCTTAAAAAATTGATTATTCGCATTCGCGAATTTCGGTTACAGATATTCATTAAAATTCGTAATGTTAAAAAATGACATTCGTTACATCCCTAATGTTTATGTAGGTTTCGGTTTCGGCCGAAACTGGGAGCTGGGCCGAATATTCGGTTTCAGTTTTGGGTGATAAACCAGTTTCGGTCGGTCACCATCAATTGTATGTTAATTATCGATTCGGGTAACATAATATTATCGGTTTACAAAATATCTGTAATTTTCTAAGCTTGTTTTTGTTAGACATTAAATAAGACAATAGTCATATAGCACAGTGAGAATAAAAGGAACCTAATGCGAAATTTGTATTTTGTATAAAGAACAAAATTGTATTCGCATTTTGGGTAGTTAAGTGCTCGGTTATTGAAGAGGCATTACATTAGCGTCATTTACTAGGAGGAAATGGTAGCTTTTTAATTCGCTCGACAATAGACTATGGTATTAAGAGTATTTTTATCACATTTCATTCAAATCAAATTAGAAGTTTTTGTGCGAATTACTAAGAAATACGTCCTCATTAACTTTCGCGTTTGAAATATAGTGAGATTAGTTTTACATATTAGTTTATCGAAATATTGACTGTGATATTCTGGTTTTATCATTAAATATAGATTTATTGGTGTATTTCAGAGAAACACACATTGTTACAAACATTCGCATTAAAATTATTATTAAGATAAGACAAGGTTGGGTTACACCAATATGAATCTGTTAATCAAAACTGTTAACCGATTGGCACATAAGTCAATAAAGTTGTTACAATTAGATCGGATGCAAATGAAAAATGCTTTAAACATGATTTTAAACGCAATTACAATATTTTTAATTCTTTTATCCCAACTCCCGAGTGTCCAATTTGTTAAAACTAACAAAATGTGGACATTGAGAGAGGCAAAAAAGATTAATTCTCCCGGATTACAGCTAGCACAATTCGCTCGCGTTTTATGATGAATGTTTTTTTTTACAAGGTATTATAATTAACTAGTAGTATAATTAACTATTAGTGAATATTTTGTTGCAAACTAAAACCTGTATTCAATCGTCATATTTGCAACATAAGAACACCTCTTAAGAATTTTTGTGTCATAAAAACTGTGAAAAATAATTATTTATAAAACTATGATAACACTGACCATTCGAATGAAATCCCTCATAACCTGGCGTAGCTCCCACGACGTCAGGTACCTTTTGAAGGTTTCCTCCTCGAAAAAAAAGTTGCTCTATTTACATTCTATATGTTTTCTGCTTCATTTTCAGCAGAAATCTCCCCGACATTTTCCGGCACATGTCATTATTTTAGTAAGTGATTGGTGAAAGGACCTCATATTTTATTTAGATAGCTCATGGAGGACCTTTTTGCTATTTATCGTGAACAATTTGAGACTTATTAATCCTAACGTCTCCGAAACTTAGGGTGAGAAAAGATGCAAATATTTTTTTCGTCAGCCGCTACTCAACTTTTGAACTCCGACCATAATAATGCTATATCTCGTGTACTACCACGTGTTTATCGCAGCAAAATAAATTGTAACAGTTGAATATAACAGTTGAAAATAAATTGTAACTGTGAGTGGTGTGTAATAGTTGAAGCGGGCCACCCAACTGAACTTGGCCATTATTAACCCTTCCAGTATATATATCAATCCGTCCGTTCAGTCACGCTTCTCATCGTACATCACGGAAACTGTGGCTGAGCGCAACTGAGACTCAGTTGCGCTTCACTTAACATTTAGTGTTTGTTATATGAAGCGGTTTATAAATAAAAAAAGTTGTGTCAATTTAAACATTAATTCTATTCATCAATTAACACTCCTAAAAACTGTTTTCTCCTAAATATCTTCCATGTACAGGAGTCGATCACAGGATCATCAGGATTTATTATATGTATAGAAATAGTTCTTTTCTTATCGCTCTATTTTTTAACTTACCTATAGAATATTTTTTTCGATTTTTTTGTTCAGGTGAAAAGAGTGGTTTTTTTTTGAGTTTTGTTAAACTATTATTTATTTTTTCTTTTTTAGTTTTATCAATGATAATTTTATAGTAGAGAAAATGGATTTTAGTGCATCATATGTGAAAACAGCTTTTTCGGGCGATCCTATTCTAACCATTTCATCCAATGCATCCAAAAATCATTCAGCTCCAATTTTACCCTCTTACAAACATTCATAGATACATAGATACAACGGAAGCTAATAAAAGCGTGTTAAAAATAGTTTGTTATGTCCTTACAAAATTAAATTTTCAATTTCAGCCGGGAACATTTTTCAGATCAGAAAAAACCGTGGAAAATACTAGATGATACTAGAGTAACAAATAGGGCAACATGTTTTATTCCAGAAGATTTATTGTTTACTCAATTATTTATGCGAATAATCACATTTGCAATATACTTAGAATTATATCATTCTTTATAAGCAATTAATTATTATTCATAGGTTTTATGTCCCCAAAATTCTTTAGAGGTGATATATTTCTTTCTTCTGACGAGGTGGACTGATGACCTAAAGAAGACGGTGGGCAACTGCTGTATTCAGATGGCGCAGGACCGGTCGGAGTATCGCAGATTAGGGGAGGCCTATGTCCAGCAGTGGACTTTCAAGGGCTGATGGATGGATGGATGGATGATTATAGATATCTATGGGCAGCAGTAGTCATTTACTCCTATATTATAAAAAGTCTGATACGGACCTGAGACTGATAAAATATGTAATCAAATTTTTTATTTACAGCCGGATACATTAGTTAAGCATAAGGATAAGAAGTTGGTAAGTCTATTTTAAGTGGTATCAAAAGGTCTAAGTATTAATTATATAGCGCCGTTATAAATTAAGTCAGTCGGAATTTATTTCTTAGTTATTGGATAGGTATATTCACGAATTCATCCGTGTATTCGTTACGTAAATGTTTAAAAATGCCAAAAACCAAATTAATTTTAAAAGAATTTGTTAGTGAGGGATGGATGGATCAGAGATGCGGATACGGATTTTTTCACATATGCGGATGTGAATGCGGATGCGGATTTTTGAAGGCTCACATCCGGGGATACGGATGCGGAAGTTTAAGATATTATATAAATACTAGATGAAAACCCGACTTCGCTGGGTTAAAATGTGACTATAGGTAGGTAGATATTTTTGTAGTTGTAATCAACTACAAAAACCTTAGAAGCAGATACTCGTAAAAGCTGCCAATTCGCTAGACGCCATCACTTGTAGTAGGTAGTTTACAGTTTAATATACTAGTCCCAGTGCTAGCGACACCCAAATTAAAATTCCGAGCATATTTATACAAACCTACATACGTTCGCAACAGCGCGGCAGCGTGATGCAGGAATACGAGGTAAAATTTTGTAACGCCATCTAGTGTAAAATATCAAAACTATGTAAGGTAAATAACGCCGCTAGATGGCATGTTTATCCTATTATTACGTGAATCGGCTTTGAGGAATTCAAGATGGCACCCGAGTGGCTAATATGGGGACTATTTGCACCATTCGAATTTAACAAAATACTCGACAATCTGAACTCGAGACGACTCGAAATCAATATTTTCTTATGTTTTGTTATTTAGGTAAGGTTTCAATCAAGTCTACTGTACCCCTTGATGGATTATTTATATAGATAGTATGTGAATGAAGAATTAAAAGAATGATAAAGTAATTATTAACTTTGAACGAATCATGAAAATTTGTATTTTTAACTTCACTTACTAATTTTCATATTAGTAAATAAAGTTAAAATACGAACATTAACATAATTGCATTTATCTGGCGATTTAAATTTAATAAGCTCTTATATAAAGATTTCCTAATGGACAATTATTAACACACAAAGATCGCTGTATCACAATAATACTCAAAATATCTATCTATACTATAAACAGCGCAAACAAATAGATAATAATTTATTTACAAGAAACAATTCATCGCAACTTTTATTACATTCGCATCCGCATGAACATCCATACATTGATTATCCGCGTATACGCATGCAGATGGCCAAATCTATGCGGAAGCTCCGCATTTGCGGATGCGGACGCTAATGTGAACATCCCTGGTCACAATGTATCGGTACGCTGCGAAGAGGGTTTGATTTCCGATGAGGCAATTTTAACAATAAAAACAATAATTTGTGAAGTAAATTATTTGTGTCTAATTATAGTTCTGTTGAGCAGCATTCACAATTACGATAATTGTAGGTATTACCTACAGAATATTTTTAGAATGTGTGGCTCAAGGTAACTTTTATAAATTTGCAATTAAAACAAATCGTACCTATACAGGAAGATATTTTGTAGGCAGATATTTAAAATTGAAAATCAATGGACGCTACAGTTGTGAAAATTGGTTTATGTATGTTACACTAGTTTATTAGTGCGGCTCCGCCCGTTTCAATCACGTTTATCACGATAAGAAGTATTCTATGTGTTAATGTATGCCATAAACTGTTTGCCAAATTTCAGCGATATCCAACCATCAATTTTTGCGTGCAAGAGTAACAAACACATACGTCCTCACAAACTTTACAGATTATATGAAAGACATACGTGCATTATTATATAATGTAATCAATTGTCTGTGTAAAAACTTTAAAAATATTAATAGGTACTCATAAAGCTTAATATATTCAAATTAAATAATGCTGTCATAATCACAGTCCGCAAAAATATGACTTGAATTAAGTAGAGGAGTAGGTATGCACGATGCTGCCTCTTTGAATTTATAACTCTTGTTAATTTAAAGCTTCTTAATTACATTAATATTAGTTATGGCATACCAAATATCAATAATATCTAGAACTGTGTATTTATGGCATCTAAAACACGATTATATATTATATTGTATGTCCATGAATAAAATTATTTTTATTCTAATTAATTACTATACTTATGAGCGGGTGCCTTTATATTAAGTTGGAATATCGTAATATTATTCGTAAGTGACTTTTAACTTGTAAACTATAACATATACAAAATCATACAAATTTCAACCATTATTTTACCATGGATAGAAGTTCCCAAAAAAAAAAAAGACGGGTTGCACTCCGGGAGTGCCGGCAGAAGTGAAAACTTGATTATTAACGTTGAGCATGTTTGATATTTTGGAATGGTTAGGGAATAA
>MOOZ01002029.1:629325-642464 GCA_002930495.1 Cecropterus lyciades
GTAAAAAATTATTTAAATACATGTTGGTTTAGCACATAGTCCCGAAGTCGGCGTTCAACATATTGGATACAGTTCTGACGTTTTGATCCAGCGTTATATACCTATTATGTTGAGCGCCGACTTCGGGAAAAACAAAGTTGAAGGTCAAATTCCATTATATAATTCTATCTTAGATACCCAATGTACGTTGAAATTTTTACGAAAATAGGATTAGCAGAAGCTGAGTTATTTCTAATTAATCTAAATTAGTGCCATTAAAACTTTATATCTTAGAATTTATATTCTTAACGTATGTATTGTATTCTATGTTTTGTAATACTCGACAAGAACCAAGCTAAAAATGAATTCCTTTGGGAGCTTTTGTATTCTTCGTAAAACTAAGTTGGAGCTAAACAAGCCGTATAGTACTACCGATATATTTTGTTTTATTTTTTCACTTCATCATGGCAATCTTGCTGCACCTGGCTGTCCTCTTGGTATTTTGTATAATTAAACAATTATGTGTACTATAAGTATAAATTAGGATAGTATTCAAGTGAACCAAATTTAATTTGTTTTAAGAGGCGTCAAACCCTTTGATCTCTTTATAAAAACGTTAGAAACGAGGAAGACTAAAACAAATATAAAACAATAACGTGTTTTTATCTTAGCTTTATATATTTAAATAGGCACTTGATTAAAAAAACCCGCGTGGCCACGGAATCCGGCAATGGGACGGGCGACGCGACAACTGGCGCGATTTGCAAGCGATGCTTTGACTATGACAGCAATAAAGGTTTCGTAATTGAGGGTCTACATTTTTTTGGTAATTTATTTGAAGTAATCGCTTTAAAATGTATTATAAATACCATTAAAGTAAAAGTTGCTATAAAATATGAAACGCTTTGCCAATTTAATGATTCATATCCTTGTATTCAGGATAATATTGTTTTTATCTCAAGATCATTTCAACACGATTTGCCGCGTCTCAGTCGTCAATATCTAGAACGCTGCCGCGTGTCAAGCCAAGTTCAAGCAAAGGAACTGGCTAGCCAGCGCCAAGTGAAATATTACACGAACTACTTGGTGCCGCTTTTGACCCTTCTATAATTCAAAATCTCTTTAACGTAAACACATAAAACTTGTTCATAATGTTATTTTGTTCCTATAATATTTAGATTTTGCATACAACTTGACACTCATTTAGATCTCCATTATTTTTGCGGCGAAGCCTGCAGTCAAGCATAATTTTTTATTGAACTTGGCTCTCCTTTTTCACATTTATGTTTTTGGTGGGATTTTATTTTAATCACATGTCTATTTTGTACATTGTCATTTGTCGCCCCTCATTTGTTTCGTAGCGTTGCCGTGTGACACAGACTCGGACAATTCCCAAATGTTTTTAATACGTAATAATGTTAAGCTTTTAAAAATAATTTCAAATATCAGGTTATGTCTCTCACGTACCTGTTAATGCAATACATTATAATTAAGTGTACCAACACTGTCGTAATTGAAACAAATAAAAATACAACCACAACCGTGATAAATTACTTCCGCTACTGGATAAACCGCATTAACAAGTGTCGATTAAATATGTTAATCAGTGGATATAGCTACATAAGCATTTTGGCTCCTAAAAATAGTGAATTTTTTATGCCATGTAATATTTTATCACTACATTTAATTATAAAAATAAGAGCAATTGAAGTCGGGAAAATTACTTGACCTTGACACGTTGGGACTTGAGCACCTCTACCTCAAACGCTCCGCCTTTTGAGACGTGCAACGTAAAAACTAAACACAGTACAAAGTAATTGATTAAATGTATTAATATATACCAATGTTTTACATAGCTCACGTTTAAAGTAATAAAATTATTTTGACGATAAATTTCTCCTATTCGTCTGTAGATATATTGTATCTATTGGATATGTAATTGTAATGTATTCATCGCTGGGAAAATTACTGGTTAAATAAAATCCCTGGTTATCGTGACGCGATTCCAAGAAAGGCTAATGGTTCTGGGTAAATTCCTCGACGAATGTAGGATCCGTTAGTTAATTAATCCAGTCGGATTTAGGCGCGGCGTTGTTCAATTGTCTGGATATTGTTATATTTTGAGGGAACGTTTGCAGCTTGAAACGTTCAAATTTTTGGTTTAAATTAAGTGTGGCATTTTATATCCGCGTTTATAATTTTATTAGGTAACCTAACAGGTTTATACTTAATTTGATATATTTCCGAGAAGTTTACGAAATTAGTAAGGTGTGGTAAGTTAGTGGCTTTTGAACTCAGTACTCAGCGGTAGCAATGCTTCGGCCATTCCATGATATCGTGTGTTCTGTCTGGTGTTGATTGCAGATGTCCATAGCTAACAATGACTGTTTACTTTCAGGTTGACAGTGGGCAACCGCCTATATCTTCATATAAGCGTTTACTCTTTAATAAGGTTAAATAGCAGTCAAACATCCAGCCCATTTGATGGTAAATGCCGCTCTCTGCCGCCCACGGCACGACATTAGCTAACAACTTCATATAAAACGGGGCTTGAATCTGAAATCAATTTCAGATTGCTTCTCCCGAGTACTAAGATAGCCTTATATGAAAGTGAGGCGGCAACCACATCCTTCTACCGAAACGCAAAGAACCATGCTCGTTCTTACTTATTTCTAAATTATAAAAAAAATCTGTCTGTCTGTCTGAGTTACATAATGTACATATATGGCCAAGATTAATAATTGCTTGAGTTGTTTTTATACCTGTTTAAAATTCGTATTTCGTTCTCGGGGATTTTTTGTTGTTCTCTAGGGGGAACCGCCTAAAGAAACCTGATGCCGTGGGAGCAACGCTAGGTTATGTGGGATTTTTACCGCACAAAAATCCCCCCCGTGGCTTTCCTCGGTGCTGCGAAGAAGACTTCGGGATCTCCAAAGGAACGCAACCGGAGTCCTCTGAGCGCGTTGCCCCTTCGGGCTCTACCCAAGCGAGGGGCTGGGCCCACCGTCTGGTCTTTACGACAATATGAGACCACACATACCGTCTTTCCCGGGGTCACCCAGCTGGACGGTTCGAGCTCCCACTCTAGCCGCCCGCAACCCCGGAAGCCCCTTTTAGTCGCCTCTTCTGCCAGGCAGGGGATACCGTAGCCCTATTCTAATTCCGGATCTACTGAGACGTAAATTCGTTGAGTTATATAATGTACATAAATTACACGAATTTATAGCTCGGCCAAAATTAACAGTCCTTGCTTGAGTTGTTATTATATCTGTTTAATATTCGTATTTCGGACTCGGGGATCTACCGGTGCAAAAAAACTTTAGGTGGTATTCATATGTACGCGGTTTTTTGATATAATAGGTATGTATAAACTTGTGTATGTAATCAAAGACTTACATTTTTGAGTTAAGTTGTCATTATCTGTTCAAATGTCTTAGAGTTAAGTACTGAATAATAGGTCGACACAGTAAATAATATGTAGTTTGTAATATGATTAATTTAGTGAATATAAATAATTATTATATTCTTTAATGATTTTAAGATAGATAGAGAAGATATTTATGGAAAATATGACAAAAAAAATACATGCCATCATATTTAAATAATAATAAAGAAAACGTCATAACATGATCACAAATTTATTGTTATCCCTAAATACTGTTTGAATACTTCTTGTCACTTATATACGAATTTCTTAATAAACGATGACAAAGTCACAGTGGCAGTAAGGTAATAAAAGTATGTAAAGGCTACTAAGTATGAGATATTCGTGGTGTTTTTTAATAGTAACAGCAAGTTGCTGTAAAGTCATTATTGGGTGCGAGTCGATTAAGTTAGGAAATAGAGTCCTAAAATAATATTATTTAGCAGGTATTTTTGCGGACGCCCGCGTGGACGACTTCTACGCGATCTTTCGCAAGCGTGCCGCATCCATGATGAACAGGCCCGTGAGCAGCACCAACGCTATCCTTGGTATATTTGCGTACAGGTTGGACGGTCCTCTCTGGAGATGCTGGAATGGTGCAAACACCGTTGTTCGTTAGGCAGTAGTACATAGTCATAAGTTTAGATTAGTTTTGGTTTAGTTTAAGGTATTAATTTAAGGACTAATATAGGTTTAAGTAGCAATTGTTTACTAACATCTTATTGTATGGACCATGTCTAAAATAAAGTTATTATTATTATTACATAAGACTAGGAAAACTAAGTAGGACTTAAATAGAAAAACCAAAAACACTGTCATACTATTAACAGTAAAAGAGCAAAGTCTCAAATATTGGAGCCTTTTAGATTTAAGTTTTAAATTGAAATTAATTTCAAGTCATCGTTGCATTGTATTATGGTAATATTCTTAATAATGTAACTAATATACATAATGATACGAGTATTAAGTTTCGTATTGTAACCGGAATTGGACAAGTCGGTAAGTAATAATTGAGAGTATTTGGTAGGCAAATGAGAATTAAAACAGAATCGTTCATGTACGTTATAACTAATTATGTAAAATGTTTTAATGATTGTCATCGTTAATCGTCCGTTATTGTCGCATTACTGGGCTCGAGGGCTCAGAGTTAGAAGGGTAATTATAATAATAATTACAACAGAAGAATTAAGTACGCCGCAAATGGGCAACTTAGTCCCCTGTGAGATATTATAGGTCTATGTACTGTCGCAATAATATAATTTTGCTTGTACTCTTGTACCAGTGATTGCAAGATCAAAAGTGACATTATATAGGCTTGTAGCAAAGGTTTGAGACGTAGTACCGTATCAAATTGCGGTCCTAAGCGCTTATCATCCCTATGCAGATAATAAAACTATCCCCGCAGAGAAACAGTGTCCTCGCAGTTAATTTGCTCTGAAACTACTAGAGCGATTATTTTGAAACTTGGTACTAATTTTTGTATCCCAAATACAGAGGAGTAACGTAAATAAATTTATATTTAATAATTATATTAAGGGTTGCTTTCAAGGGGAAAATTAGGCGACTCTTTTAAACTGTATTGATATTGATATGTTACATATCAAACGTAACGTTATGCGCGAACCCGTATCGTTCAAAAAGGTTTCCCATACCTCTAGATTTCCGATCACTACACTGTTTCAATGCTGATTGGGAGGTTTCTCACATCTTTTTACAGAATATTTAAATACACCTATATAAGTAGCGATAGTGCTGCGTCGGTCGAACTATCTTGGTAAGTGGCCACTGCCGTCCATGGGCATCTGTAATCAAGCCCAGGTAAGATCAGAGTCTTACCTCTAATTAGCCACAGATGCGTGAGGATCTACTCTACCTCTGAGGACTAAGTTGGAGCACCTCGTATAAGTATATCGCTCTTACAACACCCTTTAGTTCATAATACAACAGCGAATAGCACTACTGTTATTCGGCAGAAATAGGTGTGGCGGTTGTGCTTCCGAAGTCGAACCACAAAGAGTATTACCACATTTAACTGATTTGTATTTTCGTTCTATACAATGGTTGCAATCACATGAATAATGATTATGAGTAATCATAAACTCTTATCGCGAGGTATAGTTGAATTCATTTCGCATACAATCAGCGCACTATTTAAACACGATGGGAACCTATTTTATACTATTCAGCTCTGTTATTTGACCTACTTAGAGATCAAATGAGAAAGTAGTGAAAGATATCTATCTTTTTAACGTGAAGAATCTTCTTCTGGTTAAAAATCTTGAGGAACAAGTACGTATTTTCTTATTCCCCTAATGTCATCTACAATATTTTCTAATTTTTAGGATGGTTCAACTCAATAAAACGCTTTAAATACAATCAAACTTTACATAGTTATCAAAATTCTATTTATTATAAGATATTTTTTGTAAGGTAAAGGCAATGATGACCACAAGACTGTATAACGTCTCACAGGGAGTAACTCTCTCACTAATTTAATATTATCTCCGATAGCGGCGAATGTAGAGGAGAAATAAGAAGACAAAATAACAAAGTAGGGGAAATGAAGTAGATATCACAAGAGTATTGGTAAATTTTATAACTAAGAGCACCATAAACATGGAATGTTGCCTATAATGCAGTTCGCTACAACGGCTGTGAAATTTTATAGTTCGCTATTAGACTCTAATAGCGTCCACCTGCGGTGTAAGTTTCAATATGTTTTTATTTTTATTGGCCATAGAATGTCCCTTAACTGAATTGAGAAGGACCTAAAATTGAACTTTTATGTCTCTGACATTGTATGAAGGTATAAATCATTAAAAATATATGTATGTATGTTTGTTTGTATGTATGTCCATTTCTTATGCGCGCGCTACAGCCTTAACGGTTTGACGGTTTGTGACGTATGACATATCATTAGAATTGTTTTAGTTTGGAAAGTGACATAGGCTATATAATTTAAAAAAATGGCACCTGAAAGGGTAAAATTAAATGTATCATTATTATGAACAAAAAAAATTGTTTGAAGCAGTCCAGTTCTTGTTTTAATATTTTAACAAGATTACTAGTTTTATTGTCTATTTTTATTTTTGTACCTATTAACGTACTTTACTTTTGAATAAGTAAATACAAAAAATCTACCCTAGTGAAATACTCGTAATTGTTATAGCACAGTTTTGCAAGTTATCTGTACTAATATATAAAAAATGAGATGGTGTGTGTCTGTGTGTAATCATACAAGAACCTGGTCGGAATTAAATGATTTTTTACATGGTTGTAGCTTGTTTAACTGGTCGGTATATAGACTATTTTAACTATTCCTCGCTATTTAAAGATGATGACTAGCGACGTCACGACACCCTCTGGTTTCAGACTTTCATATTTCCATTTTAAATAAAAAGAGAACGCTAAAAATAGCAAACTTTGATGGCATATACGAGATTAACATTAAATTTTCTATTCAGAAAGTCCGTATCACTTTTCATGAACCTCCAACGGTTAGCGAGTAAAACCTATTTTTGACTTCAGCTTGTCATATCCATATATATTTCTTATCAGCTCTTATTTTAGTTTATTAGTCAGAGCAAAAAACATTACATTATCTGTACAAGAGCAAAGAGTAAAATGCATTTTGCGTTATATGTATTTCAAGCATACTAACGAATAGTATTTATTTACTTTATACTACAGGTCCTAGGAGCTTGAGGCCAGGTGATAGAAAGACAGTTTACATATATGATAAGCACAGACATATATGATAGATGCAGGTCAACCATACAGACAGGTTATGGTGGTAAGCGGAAATTTGGTGCTAAGATTTAACATTGACCTTAACGTAAGGGCAGGGGAGCACATCGGCGCTGGTAACGTAACGCCGGCACGTCAGTTGCTTCTCGGTACCGCGCCGCGTCGTACCACGTGCCACACGCGATAAGAGGCGACAACTTCGTATCAGTGTGACGTGAAAGTTTAATTGTTACGTTTTAGTAATTTCGAAACTTTGTGAATTAT
This sequence comes from Cecropterus lyciades, assembly GCA_002930495.1. NCBI lineage: Eukaryota > Metazoa > Arthropoda > Insecta > Lepidoptera > Hesperiidae > Cecropterus > Cecropterus lyciades. The sequence continues at coordinate 636,740 of MOOZ01002029.1, forward strand.
AGTGCATCAAGTGTTCTAACTTTGTAGGTGAGCATTAATTTACTTGTATAATTAATTTCGTTGTTTGACAAAAATGCGAATTGGTGAACCTCTTACTATAAAATAGTTTACGTGTATTGTATTTTTATACATGAATCACTCCTGTTGTTATCATTTTTGGAATTGTTACCGAATTTTTCTGATTTTTGAACAAGAGGGAGTCTCGGAGGGCATTCGAGGTTCAGAAATTGGATTGCTTACAAAGTAAATTTCCTTGTGTGTATGCTTACAATTCATTTGAAAAAAGCCACATTGAAATATAGGTAACAAACGTCCGCAATATTGTATTATATTTTTTGGGTTGGATAATTCAATAAAACTACGAACACAGTCCTATGTTTATTTTTAATGACTTCAGATTATAAAATAATATAAATAAAAAGTAAAATAAACAATACAAAATTATTCATGAGTCAATTGTGTTCGTTTCACATAATATGTTTCTTATATATTTCCAACAATCCGTACTATGAAGAAGGAAGATGAGGAAGACTTAGTAATAAATATACTACAGAAGTAAAAACATGTTTAATCTAAATTTTCAAATGTGAATCTACGCTCTTGAGAGCCGGGTGCTTTAATGAAATACTCCATTTGCTTTTTTAGTTATTCCATTGTTGTGTTTATGTAAATTTGGCTATCCTTCGGGATTCCACAGTAAGTACACGGTAACATATACTTATCGTAATAAGTAAGTAACATATACTTATAATAAGTAAGAAACTGTTAATTTTAAACCGACTTCAAAAAGGAGGAGGTTCTAAATTCGACTGTATTTTGTAATTAGACAATTGTATATAACATAATTATCAGCCAGGGAAACTAATTACCAAACGAAGATTAATTACTTAAAAGTCTGTTTAAAATGATTTTTCAAAATATGATGCTCTTATCAAAATGCGATGTACGATATATTTTGAACCTACGAGCGTTCAAAATTTATTCCCAATAGTATGATGTTATGATTTTCCCGTGATTTTTATTCGACTCTATCATTTGTGTAGTAGGTATTTTCGTTTAGACTTGTCTTATGTTGTAAAATAGTATTTATCTACTGCTGAGAAATTGTATTGTAAAACATGTAAGAAATATTTCAAATCACGATTGTTTTTTGAACCAAGGGTTGTGATTTCGCTTTTTTGAAAAAAATATTTTTCGTTTTGAACCTAAAAATACTTTGATGTGATGTATGACGTGGCAATATATTATACTTGAAAAATATGGAAACGAACTTAATAAACGAGTAGAAAAATATTTAAGAAACCCTAAAATCAAATATCTGTTTATTTGGGATACATTGTCAGGAACAGGGAAGTAAAATGCCTTATTTATTACCGTCAAATGTTGTTGTCAGATTTGATCTCACGGTTTCATTCATCGTTGAGCTACGATAGGTATTTGTTAATGTATATTTTGTTTATCCGTTTATTTGCATACAATTTTAACATTTTTGTTATGCAGCCAATAAACTGTTGTTTTTTACGATTTATGTAAATTATTCAAGGTTAAGTAAATAATATTTATCTCATTGCTTATCAAGTTTGTTATTTTAATTCATTCTGTTTATTTTATTTTGAATTTAATAAATAGCAGTCATACTCGTCCACTTGGTTAATGATACCTAGAATTTGTAATTAACTCTAGATAGGGCTGGAGTGTCTCTTCTTGTAGGTCACAATTCTCAATGTCTCCCGCTTATTATCCTTCAAACCAAAACACTGCTCTTAACATTGCTGGAATTAGGAACAAATGGGTGTAGCGCTGGTACCTCCATATTTAAGTACCTTCCGCTTAATGAAGTCGGTGGTGAGTTATGTACTAACACTGATATCATAAGTCAGTTTGAAGGTGGTAGAACTGTTTGTGGTTCGACTCCGTAAGTACCACCCCTACACCTATTTCTGCTTAATAACAGCAGTGTTATGCGCTGTTGCCACTTATCCATGGGCGGCAGTAGCCACTTACCATCAGGTGGGCTGCATGCTTGTTTGATACTTCCATACTATAAGAAAAAAAAAAACAAAACAAGATCTGGTAGTAGTCTCTCTCAGTTAAAATATGAAGAATTCTACTACCAATTAAATATAAACGTTATTCAATTTAAAGTGATTCGCACATGCAAACATCGTTCAAACAGTTGAGTATCCATTTAAACACAGGCTTGAATATTAAATTCACGACCTACTATAAAATGAGGAGCTACACTTCAAACATAATTCGTCGTAATCTGCATATCTAATTTGCATAGTTAGTTTCGTAATATTTTGATATGAGATGGTTAAAAATATTAATTAACAGTCTTTGATATATGTACATCGTTGCGCCTAATGGAACTCCCATACAAATCAAATAGTATTTTAAAATTAATATTTGTCGAATTTTGTGGGTTATTCCTTATTTCTGCCTTAAAACAACAGTTTCAACCGTTGATGTCTAACTTGAAGCGTGTGGTAATTGTTAATTGAATGGTGTGGTGACAAGAAATTGATTGTTGATTATCGATGTTTCTTAACGGCAGTTGCCACCAACTATCAGGTAGGTCTTATTAATAAAAATAAATACAAATAAAATAAATAGCCTTTAATTTTTTTCATCTATCATAATTAATATATAAAATTCGATTAATATATAAGATTTAATATGAAATTCAAGTTAAATCAAAATTATAAATATAGTATAATTATAATAAAATTACTTATTAATTAAATACTATTAACATTAAAATTAAAATAGGTATTATCATAAGTATATTGGATATTCATTTCATTAATTGTTTTATTTATTTGTGTATTTTTACAATCTTTGTGCACCGATGCTTGCAAGAGCTCTTCAACTCTCAAGAGCTCGTTTCTGTAATCTTCTAATTCTATAATCTTACTACTATTATAAAGGAAAGTTTGTGAGGATGTATTTGTGCTGGTTACACTTTCACGCAAAAATGACTTTTTCTTTTTTTATCACATTGAAGTAGCAAACGAGCATGCAGTCCATCTTATGGTAAGTGATTGCTGCCGCCCATGGACATCTGTAAGCAACTTCATGTAGAACAGGGTTCTATCTGAAGTCGATCACAGATGCGTTGCTACTCTCGAGGACTGAGATGGTCGCCTCATATATAAGTGAGGCAAAGGCAACGAAACGCAAAAAAATTCTTCACGTTAGAAATAGGTAAGGTGGAAATGGAAAACCTCCCTGGTCGAACTGTCCTGGTTCTACCACCTGTCAAAACCGACCTGTGACCTGTGACCGGTCGGATTATGGTGAAATTTAGGTACCTAGATTAACACATGGGACACTCATATACCGTGGTAAATATGACCGAAGTGGACAGAGGCGCAGGAGTAGGCTAGTATTAAATGTCAACTTGTAACATTGTTAAAAATATTAAAAAAAAAACCGACTGCTTTAAATGATTTTTTTTAATAATATATCATACATCAAATAAAAGAAATGGACATGCATACAAACATACATACGCTCGAAAAATATTACGCTCCTTCTGACGCGGTCAATCAAATAACAAGCCGTGAAAAACACGAGCTCCGTTTGTACAATGACAAAATAAAGACATTAACTCGAGTAGGCGTTTAGTATACTATATATACGTTTGGGATTTTAGTCATTATCATTTATATTTATATTAACGACTTGTGGACGTTTTCATTACGTTTTTTTTTGTACGAAATGAAGAAGCAAACGAACGTGTAGTGCACGCAATGGCAAGTAGTCATTGACTTCCATGCCATCTTTTAGAACCGGGGTTCAGGATCTTAGATCCTCGGGAGTCCGCGGGGCTCTATCAGAAGTCACAGAAATACATTGCTACTCCCGAGGATCTTAGTCCTCGGGAGTCCGCGGTCGCCATATATTAAGGTAAATTGTTATTTTTATCTTAAATATAGATAACATATATTTTGGATTTTATCCAGAGTAATAAATTTCTCCATCTTTTTTACGTATGAGAAATTATTCTCTTAAGAAATCTGTAAAACTACCACCAAAATAACGACTTTAAAGCTGAAATGCCTATATGGTCTAATTTAAATAGAGAAGAATATTAATTAATTTATTCATTTAAACGTACCTTCCTCAACCTCAACTACACATATGCTAACGATGCGTCATAAAAACGAATAGCTAAACCAATTTTTATTCACTCAAATACATTGATACGTATTTCTACGATAACATCAGTGTTAAGCGCTGTTGTGTTGTGCGGGGCTATTGTGTATCTCAGTTGACAATTGAAAGTGATGATCATTTTGCGAAGTGACGGACAAATATCTGTCTACTAATTTCGTATTATCTATCCTCAGTTGACAACTAAGATGACATTTGGTAAAGCATTTTGACAGTTGTTTTTATATCGATATTTGCAAATTGGTATTCTATACACTAAGTGCGTATCAAATTTAATCAAAAACTTTCGTGAAGTAAACTGCTAAAGAGTAGTTTATTAATTTGAAGTGATCAACACTATTACCTGGCTATTTATAAAAGCCAGAACTAACATTAATAAAGTTAGACAAAAAGGGTATATCTTTATTTTGTCGGTTAACTTCGTTTTGATTTGTTTATGTTAGAATTGTAAAATATTTAGATTTGCTTAGTACATTATTTAATAGGTTATTAAGTATCTATATTGTGTGTTTATCTTTATAATAGTGTAATTTTCGTGATGGCGCATTCTATTCTTTTTAACACCCGACGCAAAAAGAGGAGTGTTATAAGTTTGACTGCTATGTCTGTCTGTCTGTGTTTATCTGTGGAAACGTAGCTCCTAAACGGGTGAACCGATTTGGATGCAGTGTTTTGTTAGAAAGAAGGTTTTCGGGTGCTTATTTGTAAGTATACAATATACTTTCATATTTCTTACAAACACTATGAAATACAAACTTATGTTGGTAGTTGGAAAACTGTTCAACTTTATTTATTATGATATAACTTTATTAATGATAATGCTACGGAACCCTTCGCCTGCGAGTTCGACTCGCACTTGGCCAGTTATATCTAAATTATATAGCCCATATCACTCTGCAAACTGACACGATTTTGATGATATGTCATAATCTTATAAGCCATTTGGGCTGTTATAGCCCGCGTTAAAGAAATGTCGACGTCGATAAGCGATTTTTTTTATAGTATGAAAGTAGCATTCAGCCCACCTGATAGTAAGTGGCTACTGTCGCCCATGGATATCTGTAATCAACCCTAGGAAAGAACAAGTCTCTTCAGACCAGAACACTACAGCTCATAACACTGCTGTTATTAGGCAGAAATAGGTGTGGCGGTGCTGCTTCCGGAGGTTATTAGGCAGAAATAGGTGTGGCGGTGGTGCTTCTGGAGTCGAACCACTCATGAATGATGAATTAAAAAAATATATCCTTAACTTTCCATCATTCATCATAATATTGAATTAAAAAAATATATCCTTAACTTTGTATACACTTTAGATTGTGGAATGTCGATGACACACGAGTGAATGAAAAAATAAAAAGAACATAAAAACAATGCAACGTGCGGTGTCGCTATAATAGACACTAAAAAACAACCGTTCATCTGATTCAACCTTGGAATTCTGAAGAAGATAAATTACGAATATTACTCAATTGTACTAAAGGACGGGATAAATATACATCAGAAACAAAGACAAAATATTGCAAAAACCTACATAACAACGAAATAC
>MOOZ01002031.1:93405-106468 GCA_002930495.1 Cecropterus lyciades
GCTGCACCTATTTCTAGCGTGCAGTTCTTGCGTGAGGTGGAAGGATGTGGTTGCCTGCTCACTTACAAATGAAGCGACTATCTTAGTCCTCGGGAGTAGCATGTATTTGTAAATGACTTACAGAAAAACACCTAGGCTATATGAAATTGCTTACAGAAATATATGGGTGTCAGTGACCAGCTACTGTAAGGTGGCATACATGTTTGTTAGGTACTTCAATCTCATAAAAAAATAACTAAGCGTTTATATCTTTGGCTTTGTATGGCTAAGGCACGAGGAAGGCGTTTGATTGTTATCATGCATTAGAATCATAAAATTGTTCACATGTCATTGGTTTACTTAAGGCATACCTATGTAAGAAACAAAGAATACTTGTTGTCATGCTAAAATTATAACAACTGTTATTAGTAAGTTTTGCATCAAAACACAAACCACTGCAATGATATAATTTGTCTCACATTTTCTATTCCATTTCAATTACAACTTCTTATTGTCTCAGTGACTGGTGATAATCGAATCTCGACGTGTAAACACCGAGTCCTTACAGTCGTTAGATCTCCGTCGGGCCTTCTTGCTCAGGTTCTTGTCGTATTCAAAGCGAGTAAATCGCTTCGGAAACTAAGTTCCGTTATACTTACTTCGTATTGTTAATAACTGTTTAACTCTGAAAATCTCTATTCCAAAGCAATTAAAAATAAAAATAACAACAACAAAATACTAACATTTTAACATTTAATGTGTACTAGTTGAAATAATGTGCAATATGGGATGATAAAGATCGATAGTCGCAGAGCATCCCGCCTAAGTGGTAGATGGTAACTGGCCAGTGTCACCTATAGCCATCTCTTTATCACAAGAGTCTTGTAAGTATTCCCCACCACTCCTTACAAACCAGAGCACAACAGGTCTTAACACGGTTATTATAAGCAAAAATACATATATTTTTTTATCACATTGGAATAGAGAATGAGTATGTAGTCCATCTGATGGTAAGTGGCCACTGCTGCCCATGGACGTCTGTAAGCAACTTCATAACAGTGGTATAACAGTGGTTCTATCTGAAGACAACCACAGGTGCTGGTGGCTAGAAATAGGCATGGCAGTGGTACCTCCCCGATCAAAATACACTAGCTCTACCTCGTACGACAGGTAGATGTAGGTATTAAGCAATTAATAGGAATAAATAATCGTGTGCAGTTTGTAGTGATGCCAGCGGCTTAGGTCAACCCCGATTCAATTAAACTTAAACCAACCCGTAAACAAAACTATTATTACAAGTTCAATCCAATCTCGCCTCTATTGTTGCCGACACTAAGAATATCTTACTTTGGATGGTGGAGATGTCAATTATCTAGAAATCATTTGTTTCGAAATGAAATGTAGTTAGTGGGAGCAAGTGTACTGTTTATTTTCGGCAAATAATGTCTACTGTTTTATGGGAGAAATGATCATCACTTGTCAACAAATTCACACAAGTTTATGGCAGTGTGATAATTTTATAGAAGTGTTTTTGTAGGTACATAATGATTTAGTTCGTTTTTATTTTTGGTTGGTTGTTATCGTACAAACACTCAACTTTGTTATTGGAATTAATCTAAAGTTCTTGAGCGAATTAATTCTCAAGAAGTTTCCTTAGAATCGCGGTTAAACTCAGACATTTGAAGGTAGCGTATACTAATAATTTAGAATTATTAAATTGTTATCAATAATATTTAAACCGCAAACTCTTACTTATAAAAATAATAGTAATAATAGTAACATTAAACCTTACAATGCAAATAGAACACAAGCCGACTGAAGGACTCAATTTTTAAGGCTTAAATCAAAGAGCTAAAAAATCATAAAACAGAAACATAAAAACAAAAAAACAATGATTCAAACGAAGCATCGTGTGCCAATAAATTAATATCGCCGAGATATCCTCGAAACTGGAGAACATTGAGTGTTCTAAAATGTTCGGTGACCTAGCAACGTTTGATCTTACGACGTAGGGTGGAGAAGATGTAGAGCCATAAGATAGGAGGTTATGAGTAATAAAGGCATTATTATAAGACTTGCAATAATCGTTAAAATTTTCAATAGCGTTAAGACAAACATACATGTTACTACAGTCCATTTCAATTTGGATATCAAATGTTTACGTACTTTGACGCCTGAGTAAAGTTATTAGAGTCATCTTTATGACTCGACTTTATCGATCAGAAAAAGGTAATATTTTTTGAGCGTATATGTATATTTCTTTGGTATGTGCTGCAGCTCAAATGCCAAAACACAAGAAAACGTTAAAATATTACATGTAATGATTTAAAATTAAAGAGTTGTTATAATATTCTTACGTACGCATGTTACATTTTTTCCTTTAAAATATAACTGAAAATATAATGTATGATGAATGAATACAAATAACAGTAATTAAGTAATTTAAATTATGATGGCAAATTGACAGAATATGCTCCAATTTCAAAATCATTCTACTTCAACGTATACAAACGTTCGTGTATTTTTAATTTAAAACGCTATTTTTGAAGCCATACCGAGGTAAGGCTTCCTTGTCCCGCGTTCAAACACGGCATATTACAGCGCCTTGGTAACGCATCGATTACACCTCAGTTACGATGCCGGGACACAATAGAAGAAAATGTAAGTTTTAATACAAAAGTATTATTTTTAAGAGACTTCGTATGTACTTCGCATTCATAAATATAAATAAAAGAAAAAAGACCGCTGCGGTAAACCTAAGCATATAATTAAATCGTTCTCTACACTCATACCCCCACACTAAGATTATTTCCTATATCGTGGGTGCCATGGACATACATAAAGATGAATATACAAACACCCAGGCCCCAAAGAGACAAAAAAAAGTCACCGAACCTATATATTCCGCCGCCCCCTAAATATGTTGCCCAGGAGTGCACCTTGAGTTTTGAAGTATTTTCTACAAAATACAGTCCAGTTATGTATTACGAAAACACGAAATTTTGCCGTCCCTCAAAATGCCCCCCTCCCTCACGATACAGTACAGGGTGATTTCGTTACTAATTGAATTATGGCAATATCTCGATACCAATAATAATTTATTGATAAGTAGCGATACAAGTGGTAGTAGTTGTCGTCGCTCTTGCAAGTATCAATACCTTCCCTCTACAGAAGATAACATCTACTTTCTGAAATACCTGCAGTCCCGTAAACAAATTTGGATTCATTCAGGTTTTGGGTCAAGAATAATCGAGACTATATAACTTTTTTTATTGTGGAAGTAGAAAGGAGCATGAAGTAGACCTGGTGGTAAGTGGCTGTTGCCACCAACTATGATTGACTCCAGATAAGATTAAAATCCTACCTAAGTTCAATCAAAGATGCATCGCTGCTTTTGAGGACTAAGGTCGCCTAGTTAAGTATGTCTTTTCAAAATAGGTGCAACGATTTGTGAACCCAATCTAGGAAAAATAAAAAGTGATTATAATTTATTATTAATAGTATTTTTTATTTTTCGTGTATATACTAGGACAGATCTAGACTAGAACAGATTTATAAACACTAAATCCTGCCAGCTCGCGTACTCCAGGTGTTGTAGTCTATTTTATTTGCCTGCAAGAGCTACATATTAACATTCGACGTAGTTTTTTTTCCGCTGAATCGTATCGTAAATTCAACCTTCGACTATGGGATACGAGCGTCGTAAAATGCACATTGCACGTTTTGTTGAGACATAAATTGTATGTTCCCATATCGTGGGTGCAGTGGACTCGATCGTGACTTTTAGTGTCGCAGTAAACTTAAAAAAAAATGGCCAATTGTGAGTCGGCCTCACCCAAAGGATTCCGTATCATTATCTAAAAAAAACGGCAAAAAAAATCACGTTTGTTGTATGGGCTCCATTTTTTTTAGTACGGAACTAGCAAACGAGCCTGTAGCCCACCTGATGGTAAGTGGCTACTGCAACCCATGGACATCTGTAATCAATCCTAGGTAAGATCAAAGTATCATCTAAGGTTAGCCACAGATGCGTTACTACCTCTGAGGACTAAGATGGAATGCCTCTGAAAAGTATGTCTCCTTTACCACACCCTTCAGACCAGAACACAACAGCGCATAACACTTCTGTTATTAGGCAGAAATTGGTGTGGCGGTGGTGCTTTCGGAGTCGAACCACAAAGAGTGCTAGCACCTTTAGATTTTTCAAATAACATCAATTTATGTGGATTTGTGTCATTGTAATTTAATTAAGAGTAATATAAATCAGAGACCTATCGGTGCAAATAATGGAGGTGGTCCATGCCCCAAACGACACGCGGCGACCACAAATGTGTTCTTATCTACATATATATCTTAAATATTTATTTAATTTTAATTTAATTATTCATTTTTAAAGTGCATATGTAACTAAATATTAAGTGAAAATTTAAAGCCTCTACCTGTTGCTATTATTAGTACTGAGCAAAAAATCGCATTTATTGTATGGGAGCCCCCTAAAGTATTTATTTTATCGTGTTTTTAGTATATGTTGTTACAGCGGCAACAGAAATACAACATCTGTGAAAATATCAACTGTCTGGCTGTCACGGTTCATGAGATACAGCCTGGTGACAGATGGACTGACGGACAGATGGACAGTTGGACAGTGCAGTCTGAGGAATAAGGCCCCGTTTTTATTCTTTAGGTACGGAACCCTAAAACCCGGAAAGCACAGAAAGTCCGCTTATAGAGCGCAATTTCAACCTAATACCTTACCCGATAAAACCCAGTGGGTGGTTAAAAATATAAAGTCCTGATAAGCACCGGCTGGTACGAAACCGGGTACCGATATTGAAGAGCTTTTCGCAAAAAAGTTTCTAGTTTTGGACATTCTTTACCATACTTCATATAAAGTAGGAGTGTTATTGAACTCAGTAAATAATGGTAAGGAGAGTTAATACCAAAATAAAGCGGTACAACTGTGTTATTTTAGTTTAATATTAATCAACCTGATTTATCATTTAATAATCTTTAGTGACAGTTTGCATAGCAACATTTGTTTAGTTTTAGTAACAGTTAAAATGATATAGTCATGTATATATTTACATTAATTAGTATTCGCCCTGTAGTTGAAATACATACGACCATACTCATTATCCATTATAGTTTGTTAAATATGCTACCAACCAAAATTTAAAAATAGTTGATAAACATAAGAGAAAAAGGTTCAGAACTATTTCATTTGCATTTCAGTACAGATATATCAATCGTGGTGGACCATTTTCCATACCAGTTACATTGTGTTACCGTTCAGAAAGACATCTAAATAATAATAATAATGTCCATGGGTAGCAGAAGCTACTTACCTTCAGGTAGACTGCATGCTCTTTAGCTAATTCAATATTATAAGAAAAAAATAAATTTCTGCAATTGTATCGTAATTGTCACATTTATTTTTATACATACTCAGATGGGTTACAAAATTACAGCTATTTTCAGCACTGCGTGAATTACACGCTTTTCAGAACCCCCACAATGTCTTGTCGCCGTCTTGTCGCCAATAACGAGAGGGCGTGACAAATGCTCAAAGGCCGCTATTAGGCGCTAAGCGAAATTGATGGCCGTGACCGGAGATGCCCTCATAAATTCCACTGCATCCTGAGGGCGCCGACAGTCGTCCATATCTTATGGTTGCCTGGTAGCTGGGATTTTTTGGAGTTTACTCCTTAAGAATCGATTTTCATATAAGACGCCCGGTATGAGAAAAATATGAGGAGTAAAATCTAGTGACCAAAAGTCCTCGTTAATTTTTTGGTGCGCAACCTATCGTGCGCACCTTTCCTTTTTTCATCTGTAGCATAGATGGCGCTGTTTACAACATTGAATATTACTTCAAGTTTTCTCATCCGTCGCATAGTTGACGCTTTTCACAACAATTGAAACTTACTGCAAGTTTGTCATCCTTCGCATAGATGGCGCTGTTTACAACAATTGAAACTTATTCCTGTTTAGACAATCGTGTTTAAGGAGTAAACTCCAGTCGTACGTCGGAGCTGACACACACTTTTTTATTTTATAGAACTATCAAACGGGCAGTCTACTTGATAGCGAGTAACCATTTATTCAAGACTAGATAGGTTTAGAATACTACCTGAAGTGGCAACGTTGCAAGCCGTAAGGACTAAGTTGGAACGATTCACATAACAGCTGAAGAAAGATACGTACATTTTCTTTAGCTCACGACACCATTGCGTATAACTAGATTGTTATAAAGGCAGGAATAAATGTGACAATGCTATCCGGAGTCGAACCCCAAAGGAATCGACATAAAAATTAAAAATTGTAAACAGGAAATTTTTACTAAAGTCTAGAGTGATTATAGTGATGTTAGTACTTTTAAATTATAAACTATTATGGTTTCAAAAACAGCGCTATCTTGTTCATATTTACAGCTATATTAAGCTTATGATAGCTTTCTTTAATGGTTCTCTTATCTTTTATTTAACGGGTGATAAAAAAGCTATCATATCGTAGTGTAGATTGTGTTCTATCGCCTTGTCTTAAGCGTGGTGTTGTGAATTCTAAAGTGCAGTTAATAAAAAGAATTAGAAAAAATAATAGAAATTGTTCAACTATGAATCAGGCTTGCGCCCGACTTCAGAACTAAGCGACAGAAAATAATGTTTATATATTATAAATAGTCATCATCTTTATCAGTATATATAATTAATATATAGTACAGTACAGTACAGTGGTACGCAATACTCAATGCGCATGGTAAATGATAAAAAGTTAAAATAATTCATCGTTTCAAAATAAGTACTTTACTACTAAATTTTTAGTACTTAACTGGTTCTTATATCATATACACATTATATACATCTTAACTTATGCATCCATGCATGCATATGCGCATACGCAATGCACACATTCACGCACGCAAGTATGCTTGGTCATACATTCGAACGCAAACAAAAAAAATAACAATTTTGCTAACATTTTTATTTATTTAAATTATTTTTTGTTAAAGCTTATAATAAGGAAAAGTATACAACTGTTCCATATAAACTATTAATATGTAAGTAAGCTATTTTTATTGTGTTTTAATATGTTAACTTGTGCGGTTGTGTATGATGTTTCTGTATGTGTGTTGTGGGTGAGTGTGCATCTTTGTGTATGTGTGTATATGTTTGCGAGCGTGTGAATGTTTCTGGATGAACACGTATGTTAATCTAACCGACACACATTGGTTATGTAAATAATTAGATACGGACACTAGGACAGATAATGTTTTCTTAAAATATTTTAAGTTCATTTTTGCTACACTGTTTTGAGTCTTCATTATATATATGACGCGGCAGTTCGTTTATGAAAACTGGTATTACCCACCGCCTAGCTCATTGGTTATAATAATTATTTCCCTTAGATATAGCTAATTTAGTATGCCTTGTCGCGCGGGTTGGATATGTATGGTTTGTGTTTGTGCTCAAATTACCGTGTTGTTCTTTATAGGTTTTGTTTTACTTTTAATTATATCAGTAAAACACCTCATATTTTAAATATTTTTATATGTAATATATCTTTGTTAATATTTATTTTTAATCTATTATCTACCAAATTTTTTAAGAAACTAATTTTCAAACTTTTAATTTTATTTAAGTATACAGGAAAAGTGATGCTATATGCACCCAATCTGTAAGATATAACCACATCCGCAAGTCCATAGTAAATTAAGTACATGAGACCCATGCTAATTATATATTTTAAATGTTTCATTTTACAAAGGATTTTTTATAGTATGTGAGTAGCAAACGAGCATGCAGTCCACCTGATGGTAAGTGGCTACTGCCGCCCATGGACATTTGTAATCAACCCTAGGAAAGATCAAAGTATCACCTAAGGTTAATAAGGATTGATTAAGGATTGATCGCAACTTGTTACATACATTGTTGACATGTATATGCCATCTGAAATTATTATCTATGGTCAATCCTCAAGTACTTAAACTTCAATATATGTACATATACAATCACTATTACTATTTTTATTATGTAAGCAATCGTACTTTTTATTCTAACATTGATATTTTTATCTTTATTATTGGGGGATGGTCATGCATTTTGTTTTGTCCAAGTTAATTATAATCACATTGTCATGTGACCATTTAACTACATTGTCGAAATCTTTTTGCATCACTTGCTGGATGGTGTTCTGGTCCTTATCGCTATACACAATGCATGTGTCGTCCGCGTACATGAACGTCTTGCTCTTTTTTTATAACATTCACCATGCTGTTCACATGCATTATATATCCGACAGGTTCATACACCGAGCCAGTGGGGACTGCTTTACACTACCAGTGTTACTATCTGTTCCACATATTCATGCTTTAACTGTCTCTCTTTAAGATAATCTTTAAACCGTGCATTCATTGGTCCACAAATGCCGCATTCATGCATGCAGCAAGCCACAGTGATCAAGGGTATCATATGCTTTGAAGACAATAAACTCAGCAAATACTATGTTATTTTCATTCAATGAGCAGTTTATTCTATCAACGAACTTTGAAAGAACCGTAGCCGTACTTCTTTTTGGACGAATACTATGCTGGACATCATTTATTATGTTAGGAATTTCTAGGTAGGCTGTTATATGGCACACTACGATACACATTTCCACTATTTTATTAATGACATTTAGAATAGCAATAGGTCTGTAATTTGTGAATTCTTCATGGGAACCCTGTTTATAGATTGGTCTTATAATTGTAAATTTTAGCTCATCCGGATATTTTACCTTTTTTAATACTTAAGTTTATAAATTATATCTGGGAAATTAAATGAACATGAATACCATATAAGTTTCAAGAACGTTGATTAGCATTTTAAACATTCTGAAAAGCACTGGCTGTAAATAATAGGACTTTCAGAAAATATTTTGAGCCAAATCTAATCCTACATGCATAAAATTAAAACGTAGAACGAATAAAAATCGAAAAGCACGGGAAAAAGCTCCCAATTCCAAATTTAAAAGCACAAAGGAACTAAAAGCTGCATGTGTTGCCTTTTAAGAGGTAGCGCAGGGCCGGAAGTTACGAGTTCAAAAGCTCTACTCTCTTCCATATGCGTTAGCTTTAACTCAAAATAATACATTGGGTTTTTTGATCACTTTCCTTTGGTTTTATAGTTCCGACCAATTTCGGTGTTGGTTCGGTTTCATATCAACATTTTCCACGAAACAAAAAATGATAACTGCTCGCACGTATTGTGTATTTGTTTTCATGCCACGGACAACCAATTAAATTACGAAAAATATGAAGCTCTATTTTGTTTTACAAATATTCTCTCCTTTTTCGTTTATTCTTCTTTCGACGACCCGCGTGGCGGAGCGGTCACCATGCCGGTCTGACATGCAGTGGGTCCCGGGTTCGATTCCCGGCCAGACAGAAATCTGAATGATGAGTTTAGGTTTCTGTTCTGGGTCTGGGTGTTTGTGTATTCGTCTTTGTGTGTCCATGGCACCCACGACACAGGACAAAATCCTAGTGTGGGGCTATGAGTGTAGAAAGAGTGTAGAAAGCGTGTCTTCTTTTGAGTTCTATTTAGTTTATTCTAGTCCTTCCAGAGTGACATAAAAAAGTTACAGTACTACATTTACCCGAAGGCATCAAAATATTAGTTTCAAGTGTTAAACGTTAAAAATAAACATACAGTTTGACATTGTTTTACATCTTAAGAGGCCACAAAATTGCACTGCAAGTTATAGCGAAACTAATTGAAACTCGCTCAACGCTGGCGCGTGTAGCCCCAAGCGACTATTTCATGGCCCTCGAATTAAACGAATGTAATGTCTTTTTTTCTCGAAGGAGAAAACTTTCAATAATTATGCGATGCCGTGGAAGCAACGCCGGGTTACGTGGGATTTTTACCACGCGCCATCAAGTTCAGTGCTAAGTGATTATTATTTAGTGACAGCCAGCAAGGAAGGCGACAAATCCGCAAAGCTGTTTTTTCGTGAATATAATTTTCCTTTTTTGATTATTAGTAATTATTTGACTTTTTATAAGAACTGTACTGTGTAATGTTTACCTCCGCCTCAGTCTCCGTTAACCTCCGCATCCGCGGAGGTGATCCTCTTGACTTCTCCGAACTCCTCCGCCTCCGCCTCCACCTCCGCCTCCGCTAAGATAACGGAGGGCTGTTACAACCCTACTTACACAAACTTACACAATCGTAGACGACGAGTATAATGCGTATAATGTATTTTTATTTAGAGAACCGTTATTTCCTATCAATAGCATTCGTATTTCATATTTACTTTTTAACACAAATAGTGTCAGCGGATGATTGCTGGCACTGCGAGCCTTGTTACCGAAGTAGATTATAACAAAAAGCAAACAACGAACTGAAACTCGAACGGTTTAATTGTAACTTCGAAGCGCCAACTTCGCTGCATTTATTGACTAAAGATTCGTTCAGATTTACGAGTTCGTCTGTAATACAAGTACGTTACCAGTATGAATGAAATTTTAGTTATTTCATATCATAATAGTGGTAATTGGGTGCTATGTTATGGATTAGAATTTTATGGCTCATAGTCACATGCAAATATCAAGTAATATTGACATATCTAAATAGCGTAAAGTAGATAACGGATGCCATGCAGTACCCGAGGATGTGAACCCGCATTATTGTTTTTTTATGTTGTTGTGTTGTATGTTTTTCTTCTATTATTTGTACTTCTAAAATGTAACAGTAAACTATGCTATATGATAATAAATTTGACATTAATTTAATGTAATTTATTATGATGACCAATAGTTAATTTTGCTCAAACACATAAAACATATTACTAGTATTAAATTTCGCGCACGTTACATTTATTGTATTACAAATATTATTCGATACGAAGCGGATAAAACCCGTATCTAGTTGCGATAAATTCGCTGAACAATGCCAACGAGGCCAATTATTTTATGAACTGTGTGTGACGTGTGGCCATTATTTCTCGTGTCACACACGCCACGCAATTGTTTTATTCGGTCAGCGAACAATAAAACAAATGGGCGAAGCATTAGAAAAGTTTCACGGTGAGACAACGCAGCTGTAGGTCAACGGTTACAAACTCGCGCCTACAAAATGGATGAATCTGCTGAAAGAATGGTCTATACAAAAATCTGTTGTAAGAAACAGGCGTATTTCAAATTAGAGTCTCTTCAGGCTGAAATAGAGTGGGAAATGTTTTCGTTTAGGTTGGTGTGTACGTTCTTTTAGTTCGAGAAACCAGGTGCCATTAAAGGCACGTGTTACGATAAGGTGAGAGAAAGGCAAGATGTTCTAAAGATATTATTATGTGTCTGTTGTGATTGGTGGTCAGTAATGAACAGGTATAAATCTTTTCACCGTAGCAAGAAATGGGCAAGAATAACGAAAGTTTGTGAGATTTTTTTGTTTTTATCTCGTATTTGATTACTTCTGTTCCACATACCTATTACTTTATTATACCATTGGTTGCGTGTTTTTATAAGATTGCAATAGCGAATAAGTATTTCACCTGATTAATTAATAGATATTATATTATAAAGCTGAAGAGTTTGTTTGTTTGTTTGAACGCGCTAATCTCAGGAACTACTGGTCCGATTTGAAAAATTCTTTCGCTGTTAGATAGCCAATTTATCGAGAAAGGTTATAGGCTATATATTATTACGCTAAGACCAACAGGAGCGGAGCAGCAATGAAGAATGTTTCAAAATCGGGTTTTTTTTTTCTAATGAGACTTCCGCTGCATGCACAATGTTTATGTATGTCACGTTACATTTCTTTTTAACGCGTGTGAAACCGCGAGCTCAGCTAGTTAATAGATAAACGACATTGCAGTACCCGTATAGTGTTGGAGTCATGTATTTATGTTGTCGAACTTAGAATATTCCATGTTAGCGTGTCTGACTTTTCCCTTCACTAACGCCCCTTAAACAAGAGTTCAACGGTTCGAGTTTCCACTCTTGCTTAATAGTAGTGTAATAGTAAGCAGTTCTTCGTTCTTCATATAAAGCTTAATATTTGAACATAAATGCATGAGATAAAATGTAACATAGCTTATTTAATGGACTTTAAATCAAACTAAACTAACTTCGTGACATAATGGCCCACACTGCGCTAGAACACAATGTATACTCATAAACACTTTATACTTTACGCTATACTTGTAATAGCGCTAACTCGTTCTATTCATTCCCACTTTTATATCAACAACTTCCCACATTCAACTTCCCACTTTTGCATCAACAAAAGCTTTAGCCCAGCTCCGCCAAGGTTCATCAGAAATCACGTAGTAATCTACGATAAAAAACTGTACTCTGTCCAGTACTGTCCAGTTATAAATAGTTTCATTTAGATAGTTAGATACATAGACAAAAACGGATAGATTATATTAGTACTATGTTCATGATCTTAAAAAATATACATATACTTAATAGCAGCGGTCGGCAACTTTTGGAAATACGTTTAGAAACACTGGCCGCATATTAACTACATGAGGTAATGGCTGGTCGTATTCGGAATTAGTCTCTGGAAAAAATGCATAACCAGTCCAGAATAAACAGTTCATTATTTCTATATAAGTTCATCGTCGGGCCACACGTAGAGAGTCACAGGCCGCATAACGACCGCCATTTGTGACTGCTTTTTGAAAAGTTGTCAAACATTATTAAGAAGGTTTAGTGGTAAGGGAAGGGTAAGAGGGAACGAAGCATTTAAACATAATCCTTCATAACCGTAACACGTTAATAACTTACCTTAGATATACCATCGATTTTATCATCTAGTGGCTTGCTCGTTTTCTGCTTCATTTTTTTTAATAATCTTTAGTTCTTTTCAAATATATCACTTTATAAAAATAGTAATATATTATGACCGTCAATGTTATAAGTCGGGGCAGTTCTACCATACAACACAATCAAAATAATCAGATTACGTGTTCCGACGGACGTCAACGAAAAATAGCTCTGTCCATATCAATTTAATTAAATTTCAATCCAAATTGGATGGCAAGGGCGAATGGATTTTATTTAGTTGTTCCGAAAATTTTACAACCGTTTATCGAGTTG